>JAZHYW010039661.1:0-114904 GCA_037355805.1 Ixodes ricinus | reverse complement strand
AGATTTTTCGCTACCCAACTGAAAAATTAAGTTCCGCTAGTTTTCATTCGGTCTTAACGCGCGAGCGTTCCCTCATTGCTTTTCGTCATTCTTTACGTGCATCAAATGCGAATTTGTGGCTCGTGGTTCTTTCAACCGTTCCCCTCCTCCGTCGATTCCGCACGCTGAGTAGCGCCTTCCCACAACGCGCTCATCAAATGAACAGAGGCGACGTACTGTGTACATGTCCTCTATCTTCTTTCATTAATCTCCTTCGGAAAAAATGCACTCCAATCACAAGAGCGAAGAGACGCGCTATTTACCCCCGCAATTAAATTAACTAAAATGCCCACCGCTACGTCCACTTCTTTAAAATGGCCACGTCTCCTCAGACCATGGAGGTAGGGATAGGAAGAGGAAGGCGACGTACCGGCTCAAGCCTGGCTCAAGCCAGACAAACGAGAAAATCCCAAGTGAAGCCGGAAGTAGAGGTTGCGGTCGGTGGAAGCGCCCCCAAGGGGGACCAAGGGTGTATTTTCTGTCCAATAGCGTCTTTTGGTTTTGTTCGTTTTTGGTCATCGGTGGGGTGGTGTCTCTCCAAACCGGAAGACTCCCCCGGCTTCCCTTCCGGTGGTGTCATGTCGCGTCCAGAAGCTTGCTACTTCCATGCCTCAGATCACAGAGTTATTATAATGTACGCTAGAGGTCCAAATGGCGCTAGTGAGTGGTTTCGAAAAAGGTCCCTCTATAGCTTCAAATTGAGGCAGACGCCAAACAGTCTAAAATCGACTTTCGGTAATGCATTTCTATGGAAAAAGGTGTGTGCATTTTTTTTTTTTGAGCTTGAATATAAGAACAAGTATTAAGAATAATTCGTATGACATCTATAGCTTGGGACATTTTTCAGTCGCGTAGGCGAATGTATCGGTCACTTAAAGTTTTTCCTCTTTTAGACTTTTAGACACCGTGCAAAAATAGCCTCATACATCCGTTTATGTACTGTCCGACAAATTTCTGCAGGGGGTTCACGCGCCAAAGCAACAGGGCATCTCAAAAATCAATATATTCGTCAAAAGCTAAGTACCAACACTGGATGAGTAACTGCCTGTGCATATAGACAGTCAAAATAACGTGAAAGCCAGTAATTAATGCAATTTACAACAAATAATTTTCGTGTTTCTTTTTCGACTCAATTATTTGTAAAAATGTAGTTTTGTTCTAGCGTTCAAAACTATCTACATGCTCGAAAACTTTGAAAATAGAGGAAAGCCAGAGAAGTGTTACCACCCGATAAAAGCGGCACAGTAATAAGAAAAAAAGGAGCCCATTCTATGATTCCTCGGATACTTTTACTGTTTTGCGTGTGTTAAACCGCTCCTGAACGGGTGTAATTTTAGAACATATAAATCTCGCAGATGATCAATATTAGCGTCATGGAGATTTCGGCGCACTACGAACGGGCCCTACGTACTTTTAAACTATTATTCTTGCTTTGAATCGACGCTTGTCTGTACAGACCTGCTAAGGGACAATGGATCGGGCCTGGAATGCAGCAAAGTTAAACATCGCTCAATTACTAGAAAAATAATGTAACTAAAGCAATTACACTTTTGTAATGTCAAGCAAGTTATGTACTATTCGCTACGATCCGAGTAACTTATAGTGAATCCTGTTATTCTTCGGCGAAGAGACAAAATGCACGCCCGTTTTCCCATGTAGGAATGCACAGGACCACCGCAAAAGTGGACTGATTGCTGTCAGCGTCAATTTGAAACGAGAAGTTCCGGTAGACATTGTGGTCAGTGTCACGTTCAGAGTTCACGGGAAGCCCCTCCCATCCCTTTCCGCTAGCAGAGAAAACGCTGGAGGGGAGACGACCTCCTCTTCAGCGTTCGCTCTGCAAAAGTGGGAAGGAATGGGAGGAGCTTCCCCGGAAATCGTAACCGGTTACGGAATATAGCGCAAGCTGAAACTCTAGCGTACAGTGTAATAACTCTATGCCCCAGACGACACTTGACCCGGCTTCCAGACAATCCGTGAACAGCATGGGCGGCTTTTCAGGCACCCGCCATGGTGTCTTGGCGTCTCGAAGAGAGCAGGGCTTGCCTCTCGCCAACGGGTTCGACCATAGCTTGCGGTACGCCAGAACCGCGCATTTTCTCGTCCGTATACGCCACGCCGACGACGAGCGTCAGGCTGACCAGGAACACGAGCAGGACCCAGCCCGGGCTGACGTCGAACCATAGAAGGATCAGCACCGACACCATGAGCACTCCGATGCAGCAGGCGCTGATCAGCAGATTTCGCAGGTGCGTGTTCCTCCTGTGAAGACGGGCGCGCTGAAAGTCCATGGCGGTTTGGATCCCTGGTTACCTGCGGCCAAGAAAAAAAAATGACACACACTTTGAAATAATTTGGTCGGAAAAGAACTCTTGTGGGTTGTTCGGCTTGTCCGCATTTTGCACCTAAAAGTTATTTCAAGCACCCCCTAAAACGGATATTTGTGAAAAGGTAATTTTAAGCTCCTTTTTTAATGCGAAAGAGGTCTTCATCGCCCAGTTGCCTTTCGAGTGCGCCTGAGGGCGAAAGCGCTTAGGTGAAAATGTACTTCTATGAGCTGAAAGAGTACTTGGGGTGTAGAATAACCTTTCAAGAGCCGAATTCTTTTATTCTTAGAGTGCAGAGCTTGATCCGCTGAGCACAGACTGTTTTGAAGCGGCAAACTACCACCTCGCAGAAATTGACGTCACGTAACATTGAGGTCACATGACATGGTCACGTCATGTGACCTCAATGTCAAACGAAAGAGGCAAAAAAAAAAAAAGTAAGAGGTCGTTCTTTGGTTAAGTACTGAACAATCCCCATTCGAACTGCCGTGGGGTCCTCGAGTCTGTGTATGGAAGAGGCAGAGGGGTGCTTTTATGGTGTCGTGCCGGGGGCCGCAGAAAACTGCCTCGCGGGCCGTGGGTGGCCGACCCCTAAACTAACACATGAATGTGAAGGAGCAGGTTGACATCACGATTAGCAAGGGGTTGAATCGGAAAGAACAGATGAACTCGCGAGTTTACTACTGACTGTTTTGTTTTCGTGGACACCCAACGTTTAGTGAATTTTGCAGAATAAAAACAAGTCTCGTAGAATGACGCAGAGAATTTATAAAAAGAAGCGATATGGTCTCGGCCCGTTTTATTTAAACACATTAAGTACTCGAGAAATATTCCGACAGTGCGGCTTAGGCCGAGTAGAAAATCTATTTAAGTATCAACCCTGCTAAAGCACTCATAAAGCAGCTATTTCACAATGTTCGCCCTAGCAAATGAACTATTTTGATATGGACAGTTGCTTACGATTGTGCTCGTTCAAATAATTCTGAGATTTGTCTAGCGTAAAATTGGCCAAATAAAATTAAATCACGCAGAAGAAGTATACGTTGGAAGGATTGTCTGAAGTCTTACGTTAGGCGCCACATTCATGGGCCTGTGTAAACAGATATTTATTTGTTTGAATGGATCCGCTCCGTAAAGTTCGAAGTCGCCAACCACTAAAACGTAAACCTCTATTCGCCATCGACCACGTGAGACTCGGGTGATTTTTATGCAGACGGCTTTCTCGGCGTCAAATATTGCCTGCTTATGGCGAGAGTTGGCGTATGCATTATTTTTCTGCGCAAACAAGTGAGAGAAAAAAGAGCGTCGTCATTGCTGCGCATGCGCCGAGCTCAAACCGCGTTTTGGTTTGGCGCAGAGAGACGACGCTGTTTCTTTGCGCATTCAAAGATTTTGCGTACGCTATTCTAAAACTCGGTACGCTAAGCTGTCTGTTACAGTGTCCTACGCGGGAGGCCCCTACCCCCGTGTTTAAATAAATTAAAGAATAGCTCCGCTTCAATCTTGTTTTTGCAAAAAAAAAAAAAACAAAGATGACTGGTTTTTTTTTTAGTATTACCTAGGACAGAGTACACGTCAAATATTACGATCTACTGTCGAGGCCATCGGCACGCAGGCGCAGTAGCGGCTTCTTCGTTGCGAACAGCTTGGCGGAGGGAAACGCGGTCTACGTGGACTTCTCTTACTAAACTTCTTGGAACGCGCCAAGTTGCCGAAATTGGCTGGCAACGGGCGAATTGAGGCGCAACCAACAGCGCGGTCAAGGCTACGGCGTTGGCGTAGCCAACATTGAGCTAAACGTCATCGCCGTTGCCCCTTTTTGTTTGTTTTTACTTCTGTGGGAAAGCGTAACGGGTGACGTCCGGCCGTCCCGCCGTTTCCCCCGTCACAACCGCCGTCGTCGTCTCACCGTTTGTAGCGGCGCCAGAACGTGCACGGGAACACCTTGAAAAACTTGGATAGTTTCGTGCTCGTCGGAGTTTCTATTTCTTCTCTAAGAATAAATGTCCCGCGGTCAACCTTGAACGACCCCTGTATCATTCTTGTCAGTGAACAAGGATGCACTATTGATGCTACGGGCGCGGTGAAACTAGAACTGGTAATGATTGATAGCTGTCAATCAAGTCAGTGCATCTGCCGTCAGCACGCTGCGCAGTATGCACTTGCAACTTCTGGCACAATGAAATGTGGGAAAGACACAAAAATTGAGAGCACGGGGACAGGATGTCCTTTTCCTTCTTCTTATGCCTTTCCTGACGCTTCCCGTTTGAGGGTACTAGCATAAGCTTTCCGGTAATTCCTGCCGGTACCCCCTGTACACGAAGGTTTATAATTATAACAGAAACAATATCGCCCCCCCCCCAGAAAAAAAGAAAAGAATATATATATATATATATACATATGGCCGGCTGGTTGTAGGCGGCCCGGAGTCTGTTGCGAATTAAGGTGCCTTTAGAAAAACAAGGGGGGGGGGGGTGTACCCCCCCTTTTCCCCTAAGGCGTGTGTAGGAAATCATTGATCGCAACCCCTGTGGAAGAAGCAGACGAACTTGCGCTCCGCAAACCCGTTTACACCCCAAAGAACCGTAGTTAAAAAAAAAAAGGTCCGACTCCTCGCGGAGTACTACAAATTTTCCTCTTTATGTGAATAACTAAGGTTTATGTAAGTGAATTCTAGATTAGATATATGTTATCTTTTCAAGACGTACACGTTCCAAACGCCAAAAGCGTCGCTTTTTCCTCCGACAATCAAATCTAGTAAGAACTACTTCGCGCCGCGTATGAACAGTGCGCAAAACTTGCTTTTTTCTAGAGCTAAGAACGGGTATAGGTTGCCAAACAGATCACGCTTCGCTCGATCAGCCCTCGCGCCTCTTAGGAAAAGTGAAAATGAATCTCAGGCTCGAGCTTCCACCACGCCTCGTCGGATTCGTCAGGTGCTCACAGCATGCCTGCCAAAGCAGCATTGAAACTTCCAGTCTGCCAACAAAAAAGAAACAAAAAGTTCCGCCCGGTGTAAAGCTTGACATTTGTTCACGCCCAATAGACGTATTGCTATCATTAACTCAATCATCAAGGAGAAAGCAGGGATTGGTGTTCCACGCGCCGCACGTGCTGGCCTCAGCAGTAGTTAACTTTTCTAAAGCAAATGCCTAAAACAAATTGCATCTTGCACGCGCGTTCGACAGCGCTTTATTTTGGTTATTTACTTCGAATCTTTCATACGCGGAAGCCATGCGCGTGTGGCGCGTAGAACGCAATCCCTGCAACCTGCAAATTTTAGTTATGATTTTTATCTGACATTTCTGCACGTGTCCACAAAGCCTTTAAGCTGCGGTCACACTGCCCATGCATCATACAAAAGACAGTCTGCGTACACGAGCAACCGAAATATCCGTGGTTCGAATGTGCGCGTGCCAGGATTCCCTCTCAACTCATTACCACACCATGTGACATTCGAAGCAGGGATCTCGCGGTGAATCGCGTTCGAATCTGTAAGCAGACTGGTCTTTGAATGTCTACAAGCACTGGTCAGCGTACCTACCTGTTGTCACACGGAGTCGATGTGTCCGCTCTGAACAAGGCTTGTCGTGGTCTCGAGAGCTGCCGAAGAGCAGAGAAGGTGGACTCCGTTCCTGGAAGAAACGGCTTCTGAAAAACTGCCCCTCACAACTGAAAAAAAAAAATCTTTCCTTTTCAAATCAATGCAACCTGGGTGACAGACACTTTTCCTTGAATGACTCATATCGTCCCGGTCGTATGAAGCCTCTAGGGAGTGGTACCAGCGAGTGGAAACATTTCAGTGGGCGACAAAGCTAGAACCTTTTGGCTTCACTGCGCTGGTGACCTAGATTGCGCTTCCGAAGCATCGCTTTTGTGCCCATTGTGGCTTATCTTTCGCCCGCAGCTACGAACAAAGAAGCTCCTTCCTCCCATTTCGAACAGCATCGTTCACATCACCCCTAAGCTGAGAATGCAGTGTGAGCTACGGGCTCCCCGAATCACTCAGTCGCCTCCTTTCATCACCTGACCAGCTCTCCTTGCGTGAATGTGGGCGGGAGCGTGACCACAGGGTGAAAGAAACACTTATGGCTGGTCAACGAAGATGTAGCTTCCACCGCAGCCTCAGCTTAGGGATGAACGGAGTGCAAAGAACCTCAAACCAAGTCTCCGACGGGGTGACGGATTTAACAAACACTCGCCTAGGAGGCGCCGCGGTCGGGGCGACAGTCAGCGTCTCTGCCACGGCCACGACGTGCAACGATGAGAGTCGCCTACGACTCGTCTGCTTCTGCTGCCCGCTTCCCCCGCTCTAAGTACGAGGTCCGCATCTACTGAAAACTTGGCGACGGCAGCAGGTCCTTGGTAGGACTGAGTTCTGTTCGGAATCGACTGGGAACAACAGACCGTTTTTCGAAAATCACCGGTTCGGGACGTTTTCGAGCGACCGCGGGCTGGGGGTCACTGCCACCGAGGGAGGTTTCCCACAGTGCAGTCGAAATACGTCAAGGTTCGCTCGCGGACGCTGCGAGTTCAGTTTTCAGTGGAGGATGAAAACCCTCCACAGGTAAAGGGTAGATCCAAAACTCCGTTTTTTTTTTGGTTTTTTTTTTTTTGGTGGGGGGGATTTGTTAGGATACTGTTTTCCCCTTCTTTCTTGTGCACCGGGGGTCCACCCATGTTAAATTGCCCTCCAAAAAAAGGGAAGGGGGGGGGGGGGGGCGGCCGTTCCCATCGCCCCTCCCCGTGGATCCGCCCCCACCACAGGTTAGCACTTGCTATCTCGCCATCTATGTAATGGCCCAGGAACGACAAGGACAATAGGCGTGTCACGGAGATTGTGCACAGCGTGCACGTCGCCGGGACGGACGTTGCAGTTGGATGTTGACCGGGAAAACACGGGTCACGGGTTGCAGCAGTTCCGAGTCTTCACACCGCCGCTGAATAATAAACGTATACCATCTCCCTTCCAGTGCTGTCAATTTGTCTTTCCTGACCACTCCGTAGCATTTTTACGCTTTGTGGAAATATAATGAAATTGTCAAGAAAGGGTATGTGCACGCCCCGCCCCATTCATGGCAACCGCTTTAGCGTCAATTTTAGCCAGATTTCTAGCTTTATAACTTTAAGAAGCCACACAAATATTGCATTATGTTTTTGCAGATAGTGTTAGTACACATAAAAACGTTTACTTTGGAAAGTTAAAAAAAATTTTAAGTGGCCATTTAATTCTTTTTTTTAAAATAAGCACATTTACTTAAATGTCCGTATTTGAGCAATTATAAATTTCGCTCGCTAACCAGGACAACAATATTTTATGCAAAGATGAACTAAACAAACTGGAAAAGGTTTGAAGACCTGTAGATTATATAGGTACGGAAAAATATTTTTAATCCAGAGCGTTATTGCGCAATGTGCCATATTTGCTTTTTTTTTCTACATAACGAAACTAATACTCCATGATTAATACTTTTGTTAATATCCTTTTTATGCCTAATTTTTCAGTAAATATTGTCTAGACCCGTAGCCAAGGTTTTTTTGGGGAAGCCGCCCGAAATGCAACATCGGGAGCATAGAAAACGGCACGTGACTGAGAGGTGCTTTAATCTTTTTTCGGAAAGACAGAATTTTTTTTTATATAACAAGGATTGCTTTTGTTTTTGTGGGCACGAAGCCAGCAAAAAATATTTCTTTCATCAAAATTAAAAATGGTCGCCAGGCATGGTTGTTCGATCTCATCTGAAAACGCCCTGCTTTTCTTCGTAGATATCAAATATCTGTAGCAAATATAACACACATTGACAAGGTTATAATTATAGTGCAATTAAATGCAAAGGTGCAAGCGAGCTGGACAAAAAATGACGAAAATAATTACTAGAGAAAGGGAACACGAGGGACAAAGGACAAACACAAATCTCCAAACACAGCTATACACCGACACGCGGGCTTGACGTCACGGAGCTGCGGCGGCGCTGCGATCGCGCCGGAGCCGGGGGTGTGGCAGGGTGTGGGCAAAAGGGCGCACGTTTCGCATGGGCGTCATAGCATTTCAGCATGCCGCGAAGCTGTGTTGCTGTTAATTGCACCGAAATGTACAAGAAAAGTAGCGGAGTGAGTTTCCACAAGTTCCCGGCAGACTCTGAAAGGCATAAAAGGTGGATAATATCCGTGGATCGAAAAGAATCGTCGCCTCGCGCGAACGACCGTTTGTGCGGCAAACACTTTCTTGAAGGCAAGTGCGGCTTCCATTTCAATCTCCGTCCCGAGGCTTGCTTATGTGCAGGGAAACCGTCGTCTGATCGAGACCACCGGGATTTTGTTCCCATGTGTGTTCGCGCACAAAGCATCGGCCAAGCGCTCGTCGGAGGCTCGCTACGCCCGTGCTACCCAGCAGAAGGGGATCGGCGACAGAACGGCAGTGTTGTGGGCGTTACCGGAGAAAAGTAACGAAGTACGTTACTCGTTACTTGAAAATAAAAGTAACGCGTTACCGAGCTACGTTGCCTAAAAATAAAAGGAACCCGTTACCGCTACCGATAAAAAGTAACGCACGTTACTTCTGCGTTACATTTTTTAAATTAAGATTTAGCACATTTTACGGTTTTGACGATACATGTCATATTTCAAGAAACATTATGTTCGTGCAGAAACTGAACATAATTACTTTATCTCGTTTTACGGTTTCACCTAAATACTCACGAGAAAAAACGCCAAGAAAAACATGGCTTGACGCCTAAAACACGGAAAAAATTTAAGTGTAATTTCTTTAAGACTTAAGAAGGAGTAACGAGTAACGTAACTACGTTACTTGAAGTAGTAACGTAAGTACGTTACCCGTTACTGTGTCGAAAACGTAACGAGTAGGTTACTACGTTATTGAAAAAAGTAACGCGTTACCGGCAACGCCGTTACTTGTAACGTGTTACCGCCAAGACTGCAGAAAGGACAAAGCGTTACTGCTTGTCATGCCTTGTGGTCATGAGGGTAGGAAAAATATCATACCTTGACTTGAAGACGCTGTGTGTATTTAATCAATTAATGAATACACACACTTCCGCAGACCCACAGACTGCTGATCCCGCCGGCAGTGCGGAAACCGACTCGAAGTAATCGTAGGCCTCAAGAGACTTGTACGCCTGCACCGTGTCGGCCGTGAACTGGCTTGGCGAAAAAACTAAATAAACGACGACATGAGCCGTCGACTTCGGTGGCATCAACTTTACGTCGGAAGTCCAGCAGGCCTTGTTTACGGCATACGGATCGTCGAAGGCAACGCCGTCACCGCACAGTTTGTTTCGATACCGCTGCCGTTCAGGCTCGGGCAGCGAGCTCAAATAGTCGGGCATAGGATACGACATACGTTCTCAGGAAATACGACGCACAAATAAAGATACAAGCGTCCCTACAACGACAACAACGAGCGCACGCCATAGAACGCAATGGCGAAAACACGGAGAGCCGGGCTGCTCTTGCCCACATAGCTACCGCGCATGCGCGGCCTTGCGGCGTGTTGGTAAACAGAGTCGCTCCGCGTGTCGGTCTATAGGTGACTGGTGCGCGACCGAAAAATCCACCTATATTTTTATACTTATATTTAGTATCCTTGAATCGATATCAGTCATTTATTATGGTTCGACTTCTAACCGGAGTTACTCTTTAAACTTCGTGAGATATTCA
Organism: Ixodes ricinus; assembly: GCA_037355805.1. Lineage (NCBI taxonomy): Eukaryota > Metazoa > Arthropoda > Arachnida > Ixodida > Ixodidae > Ixodes > Ixodes ricinus. The sequence goes on along the minus strand of JAZHYW010039661.1, from coordinate 104,861 downwards.
AAAAAGCTGCAACTAATAGAACGACGGGTTCATGAAGGTCAAGAGATCCGAATCTCGCTAGCCTCCTTTGTTAGAAGCCGTGTTTTTGTTATCAGATGCCGAGCCCAAGCAGGAACAATAAAATATGCACAAGAAATATCCCAAGTGTAACATAACTTTCGTTGTTTTCTTTTCTTTTCGTACATGATTCTCTGAAGGTTATCTGTGATGTCGGTAAGCTGCGCCCAGACTATGCCTGATTGTATGGACCAAACACGAGGCCATCCTTTGAGTGTAACCGACGCCGTGACCAACCTTGCGTCCCCGTACAGCGCGGTGCGCGGACCTTGGTTGCCACCAACACCGCTTTCTCGTAAGCAGTCATAAGCGGTCGTGACGCAGTCGGCACAATCAGACGAAAACATCTGAACCAGCCTTTATAAAATACTGAGTCCGACCATGCGCCAACCACGAGCAAGAATCTAGGGGTCACAAATGCTAAAGGGTCACTAAACCACATTCTGCGAGAATCTGTTTATGGTCACAACCCTTTCTATTAATCCTAAACATAAAAAAAAATTGTTCGAATAAAGTTGGTATTAAAGATTGATTACCTCGGAACTATCGCTGTCACCATGTGGCGCCATAAAACTCCTCTGCTTCTCCTCTTCTCGTCGTCCGATGGCGCCATCTTGTGTCGGTGATAGTGCCGACGTAATCGACCTTTGATACCGATTTTAATAGATCGGCCATGCATTAATGAACTGTTTTTTATGATGCTTAGATTCCATAGATTGAGTTATGACCGTAAAAAGACTACCGCAAAGTGCTTTAAAACCAAAAGGAGAAGGGCCGGAACACTTACCAGAGACTGGGATATTTAGGGACCGTTGAGGCGCCTCGGTCGAGCCTGGCGCTGCGTGCGACGCGAGTGAGTCAGGGCGGACCCGATAACATCAAACAACCTTCAACCTCGCTATCTTGGACACAGTGGGAAGCCTCAGCTGAACCCGGGATAAGACAGACAACGAAGTCTTTCAAACGGGTCCCAGATTAACACTGGGAGGCCTTCAGGCAAAAATAGTCGACCGTCGCATCAAGATGCGATAGATATCACCGACGTAAACCACTGTCGTGGATCCGGTCTATCACTTTTCTGTGGTCGCCAGTGTCGTTGCCAAAAATGTCTATTTTGGGATGTTTCACTTTGCTGGTGAGATTAGAGAAGAAAAGAAAAAGAAAGAGAGAAAGATATACTTTGTTATGTAATCATGGGTGTTTTGTTAGTTTGGTTTTAATGAATGAAGTCCTAACGACGCAGGTGCGCAGCGACGACAATGTGACACATATGCTAAAGAATGATATGGAGAAAAAAAAAGAATTCACCTTTTCTCTTTTTTAACGTCGTCATTTATTAAAGTCCCATGGCGTACCCTATAGACGATTGCAACCAAGGTCATGTCTCTGCTCGTCCGGACAAGCTGCAATAGACCGATATTACCAGCCAGTTTCGTAACGCCGCCACTGCCACAATGCGTAGAGGGAACTTTAGTCTTTCTGCGCGTAAGACAACCTCGCTGGAGCTATGCGCGCGCAGAGCACGCGAGAGGGCACGAGCAGTCTCGTGCACTGCCGCCTGCCTCATGTAAACTAAGGTCATGGTGGCGTCAGGCATGCATGGGTCGCTTGGTGAGATCGGTCATAGCCTCCCCTATACCCACGAAGCCTGGCAGTTCGACGACGGAGCCATAGAGTGTCCGGTCACAGATCTGGAGCGCGAGGATCTGGTAGCACGGAGCATTTCTCGGGGAACCATGGACGTCAGCGCACAGCGTTTGCAGCGACGAAGACCCGAAACATGGTTTTCAAACCCGACGAGAAAAGAAGCGGTAGCGCGAGGGAGCCCGAGCGGGCATTCCATCGCTCGGGAAAAGTGTGTTTCGGCGTCTCGCCGCAGCGGGGCGCCCGTCACGTGGCTCTCATCTTATCCCTTGTCTGCCGCTCTACCTTTCAATTTCGGCTGCCACTCTTCGTGGCGATCTGCCGGGCTTTGGCAGTATAGAGGACGTATATGGATCGCTAACTTGGTATTCGCGTCTCCAGCTCGCCGCTCGCCCTCCCGCGGCGAAAACGGGAAGCGTTCTAGTGAGGGTCCCCCGATTCTCCTGCTCAGCGGGCACGGCGGAACTGCTCGCGATCATGGCTCGCTAAATGTCGTTTCCGAATGCAAACCCCATTCTTCACTGTCCCAACGTGGTGCTGCAGCCGGTATGGGATTGTACCTTATTATAGAGTTTGAGTATTGCGCACATAGAAGCAAACGCAAGCGCTGTGCGTTTGCGTTAGGGTGGCTTGCTTTACGTTTCGCGCGCGCATCGTTGCCATGCTCCGATCCAAGACAGCAATTTCGGGTTCCGCGCATGCGCAGCGTGGAACATGCAAAGCTAACGCAAACATACCGCGCTTGCGTTCGCTCGTATAGGCAATACTAAAAACTCGCTACTGTTTCACCGTTTTCCAACACCAACGAAACGTGCTGCAGTGAGCAGACGCGCAAGCAGGTAGGCGTTCCTTCGAACTGGAAAGGCTGAGGATGGCAAAACGACGGCAAACAAATACGAAAGGAAATGAATCTTAAAAAAATAGTAATAATTAAAAAGATAATCCATTTGTTTTCGGGGGGGGGGGGGGGGGGTTTGGTCTGGAAGGATATTGGCGGCGACTTTGGAAGTTTTGCCGATCGTCAAAAGTCGCTACTTTAATAGCATTTTCATTAATCTAATTTTACATGAATTTCTCACATTAGCTAGGGATTTGTCATTGATTTTAGACTTTATTTATTTTATAACTTGGTAATTAAAAATGCTGCAATTGGCACCAATGATGATAATTAGCATACTTTAGATTGTCATCCTTGTTCGCGTGTTTGAAATCAGATCATATAAGCAACTAATTATTTTAGAGCTTGAAAATGGAGTATTAAATTATCTCAATATTAATATTTATATTATTATTAATACAAATCGCGTCAATGTATGCCCCCAATTAACACTACGATCACAGAAATACGCCATTTAACCATTACCGTTTTTTCTGAAAGGTTTCATTATGTCATTCTTGTTCTGGGAAAGATATTAAAGCAATTAATCTTCTAAATACCCCAAAAGCCATTGAAAGGCCCGCAGTTCATTGTTTCATATGACAATTATGTGAGCCAGAAAAGGTAGCAAGAACGCACAAATATCCGCACTGAATTTTTCAACAACTGCAGCATTCTATGTTACCTCTAAGGTGTATGAAAGACCCTGTCTTTAAAGGGACGAACGTTTCCGCGAACAACTTCTTTAACTAAATAATTAGGGTGTGAGACACATTTTGAGTTATGAAAGAATCTGAAATTAAGACCGATACCGAGAAATCAAATCCAAAATAAACGTAAGTTTCGGTTTCGTTCCAGAATTAAAATGTGCGTACTGGCGTAAATATTACGCTAAATACCGTTTTTGTTTTCAGGATAACAAGGTGACCTGCGCTTATAACACCCTAGCTCCCTTGTATTACCAGAAATAATTTGTGTCGCTCAGTGAAGCCAGCAAACTAGACAGGCTCAGCAGCGGCACGCACCTCAGACCCTCACTAAACCGGCCACCTTGGAAAACGAGTGGCGCCAGCTATAGTGAGATTGGAGTCGCGATGGAGTGGCTCGCCTGAGGCGCGTGGTATTGATCGCGACAGGTGTCGACACCGGAGCGTTAACCAGAAGGTGTGCGTATGCGCGGCTGCAGGCGCGAAAATATGAATTTTTGTGCCGCTTTGGTAGAGTGCACAACGGATTTCTGAAGGCAGCTATAAGACTTGCGAGCGGTCGTACCGCGGCATCAATTACGCTGCGGCACGACCGTTGGCAACATGATGATTCAATGTATTGGACGATACAAGTACTCCGCCTTCACATAAAAACAATTGCGACTTTAAAAAAGCGGATTGCAAGCTGTTTCAGCGCAGAATTAGCTGCGACTTTCGGTTCGCCGGATGATGAGCATTTTAAATGAAAGGCCCATTTCCTTGGTTGCAAAAGGCCAAAAATTAGATATTTGGCTGAAATATCTAAAACTCGGAAGCAGTTTTTTTTTCTATTTTTATTTTATGGTGGAACGAAACGGCACATACTAGAGCCCGAGATTGTTTTAGTATGTTTTTAATACCCCAGGTTAACTTTTCTGACTTCTTTTGTGCCCGTCTCCTTCTTCTTCTTGACCTTAATCGGCTCGCTCTACTTGTCACTCATTCTTGTGTTCAGTTATGCGACACACCACCCAGGCGACGGTCGCAAAGAGATGATAATCTTATGTTTCTTCATGGCTGCCACGACCATCCGAGGACCACCCGACGTTCACTTGTAAGAAATGGCTTATAAGCCGTAAAGATTTTTATCACACGTTCTAACATTGAACTTAAGTCCAAAAACTGAGAGAGCGTGGGTTGAACAAGTAATGGTTGATAAGGTTCAAAGAAGAAAACAAGCAACGATTTTACATCATTTAGACCAGAAAACAACAGCACACGTAAAAATGGCAAGGTAAAATTTGTCATAGTTTACAGCACGGCATTGAAATACATGGTTATAATGTGCAGCGCATACATGGTTACAATGTGCAACACCCTGAAGGTATACTTGGCATACCACATCAGGTAAGTTGTCGAAACAAATGAACACCACCCTTCCGATGCTGATCTTGTTAGACTTCGGCTCAAGAGCAGTCTCCAAATAAGCAACACCGTCGAAGTTGCTGAACTTGTGAACAGCCCAGTAGGGAGTTGGCATATTCAGGGAGCCTAGTGCGTTGCGATCGATGCCTTGTGGGATCACGGCAGGAGCTTCGCTGTTCACCAGTGGTGTCAACGGGTCAGTTTTCCAAGCGAACCCCGAACGCTTTGCAACGATGGAGTTCCTGGTAGGGAGCCTTCATGTGCGCTTTGCTAGGGTGATGCCACCCTTTGTAATACCACTCGCCGCCAAACCAGCAGCCATTTTGGTTCACGGCGATAATCCGTGGGGCTTATAACCCTCCCGGAAACAAGCACCTTATCTCACAAGTTCGTAGCAGCGTTGTGGAACCTACGGAGGGAGGATTAGCATTTTCGCCCCTCGGATGGGAGGACCGATGGACACAAAGGCCACTTTCCGGCGCACGGGGAAACAATGAGGAACAAAATGGCGGCGGAAGAGGGTGTGGGAAAGGGAAACAGGCAGTTGGCATCACTCTATGCGAAGCGCACATGAAGGCACTCTAGGTTCTGGTGGAGCTGCCTTCCGCTTCCTTTCCTCTCTTCCTGCGGGAGGGTCACCACTCAGGTACTGGGGTACAGTTGGCAGCAGAGTCGGCACCGCGTCTGGCGTAAGCGCGGGGTGTCCACTAGCCTGTCACGCATGGAGCGCTTTTCCCCGGATCATGCCCTTTCCTGTTAGCCTCTCCCATTCGCCCCAGTCACTGTTGGAGTGATGTGTGGTAGGGGCACTATATGTGGTCGGATCGCGGCGCCACGTAGCGGGAAGACGATCTGACAGGCATTACCGTCTGTTGCCGCTAAGAATCCTCACTTCCTTTCCGCCGATTGTGTGGACGTCGTCTCGAAGGATAAAGCGGGACTCGAAGTGCAGCTCGCAAACAGCACTTGTTTCTTCTAGACGCCTGTCCGATCGTTGCGGATTCTTTCCCTCCCCCCCCCCCCCCACCCAAAAAAAAAAAATCTCTCGTGGCATTGTTTTTCGAACGCCGAAAAGGGACGCCGTTTTCACGCCTTTCACTCGGATGTGGCCAGTGTTGCCAGATTGGGCTATATATAGCCAAATTGGGCTACATTTTTTTCTAGTTGGCGTCAAAATTTCGTTGTTGGCTATGTGGCTATTTTGGGCTATTTCTAAAGATTCTGCGAACTTTTGTCGAAACCTCAGGTTCGACGTCGAACTTTGAGGTTCGACTAGTTAATTTTCGAACTTCTTATCGGCTTCAAAAAAATTGTTTCGCTTTTGTCCAGTCGAGAGAAGAGAGAGGAAGGAGAAAGGTTTCAAACTTCAACAAACTTCGGGGTTTTCACAATGCGCAGAGAAGCAATGCTTGCAGAGTTCAAGCGGTCTCCCCACAGCGCAGTGGAGCAACCCAAACAGATTGCACTATTACCACAGACCCGGTAGCGCGTCTTTTACCCGAACCTAGACTGAACTCTCCAAACGCTGCTTTGGTGCCCAATTGTGAGAATCCTTAGGCACCCAAGTTCCTAAGAATGAGAAGTCCGCAGCTTCACCGCTAAACAATTGACTACCTTCCAGTCGTCGCCCACCCCAAGAAAGGACAGTGAACCGGAATGGGGGACACTCATATTCTACACAAAGAAAAAGAGACGGGTGGGATATTGGTAAGGACCTTAGATATTGGGGTTCTGGTTTGAAACTCCCAGCGTTCTTACTGTTCTGCTTCTATATTTTGTTCTTTAACTGTATGATCATATCTCCCGGGCTTCACAATAAAGCTGTCTTTGTGTGTTTTGTATTTCTGAAGACCTACGAAGGAAGGGTCATTGCTGCACGGATTTTCATCCTTCCGAAACATATTTTTGAAAAATTCACAAGTGACAGAATGTACACGAAATGTGGCGCATATGAGGGTTGAAAAAGTGAATGCAACGTGTTTTGTATGTGTATGAAAACTTGTGAATAAAAGGCTTAAAAATAATTGTTTTTAGTCTTGGCTATTTTGGCTATATTTTTTTACGGCTTTGGCTATATTTGGGCTATACTTCCCAGCCGTTTGGCGGTTTTTTGTTGGGCCATCTGGCAAAACTGGATGTGGCCCGTTTGGCAACCAGGTGCGCAGCGAGACCTCTGTCGCCGTTTCGCCGACGGCATTTCGGACTGGAAGCGGATCCGCGTTCGCGAAGCGGTTGCAAACGCGGTTGTATAAAGATCAGTGCAATTGCACGCGCATTTGACATCATCGAGTGCGCGTGCAATTGAACTGGATCTTCATACAACCGCGTTCGCAACCGCTTCGCGAACGCGGATCCACTTTCAGTAATTACGCGATTCACCATACGCAAAATCAGAACACACAAGATTCAAAACATATTTCGATCGAACACACGGAACTATGAAATCATGATCGGCTTACCGACGCGCGCACCGCTCAAAGTGAAAAAAGCAAAAAAAAAGCAATAGCGTCGTCAACTCCGAACGCATTTTCCGTCGAACGTGGCGGGCTGCACGATTTTTTCCGTGTAACTCGACTACAGCGCCGCCACAAACTCTCAATACACGCGCCCTCACGAGCTCCCGTTACAGAGCCGCTCCGGTCCCAACATTACCCTATGTATTATAGCACACTGTACCACAGTTTAACTGTAGTTTAAAAGGATGTCTTCACACTGAGACAGACCTACATGTAGGCACCCTAGATGTATGTTGATGTATGTGTATATTTCCAGCACAATTTCCTCGAAACGAGAGTCTATAAGTAGACACCCGAAAAACTGTAGAACAGATGAAACAAAAAATTGACCGCATCTCCACTTGGTGAATAATGTTGATTGGGGCGAAGCTCTGGTGGTGCTTGTCTGCGTAGACGCTGAGCCGCAGCATGCAGAGCCTTTCGTTCGTTTTCATCCATGTCAGAAAGAGAATGTGTGGTATGGAACGGTGGTTATATACGCATTTGAGCATTTGACCGCAGCGCCCTCTCGTCTATAAACGTTCAGCCAATGCATGCAAAGTTTAACGCGATTATATACGCATTTGACCGCAGCGCCCTCTCCTGTATAGACGTTGAGCGGCTACATGCAACGTTTCATCCATGACATCCCCAGCTCTTGAGTTATTACCACATCTCAAAGCCCCCTACTCGTTCCGCAGTCGTAGCCGAGTGGTTAAGGCCACGGTCCCACTGAATGTGGCAGTTTAGGTACTTTTTGGCAGGTCATTACTCATCTCCTTTTGAATACTGTTTTGTGGGATTGATGTCATTCGAAAGGAAATACAACCCTCTTTCATTTGATATTATGTATGTATTGGTTTATACTGTTCATGCGCATTTGTAGCGTTGCGAATATGATGGCGCGGACCCTCACTTGCTCCGCTGGTTCATGTTTTATGAACGATTCATTAAAGATAACACGGTTCCAATAGAGCAGTTTTGTTAAGATGATGTCGGAGCAGAATGTAACGATATACTTTTTTTGGTATTTGCACTACTTTGTTTTTGCAGCTCTCCAAATATTGCCCTAAAATTCACATTTTTCAGCACGAATATGTTTTTAATGACAAGCGCTAGGGCAATGAAATTAGCTACAGATGTAGTGCTTATAATTGGTAATATGCTGACAAAAATTTAATGTTGAGTACAATTTTTTTGTTTAGATATTCTATATCAAACGTAGCACTTTTTGTGCTTCGAGTCATGGTACTTCAAATGCCGCTGAGTAAATAATTAAACTATGGTAAAATCTTTTATAACATTTAGAACTACAATAGTTGCCCAAGAGGTGGACGGTGGCTTTTTTTATTTTCAAAGTCATAACGCTCCGGGAGCACTTCAAACTTACTTGTTTTTGACGCACATCTTTTTTGACCACCAAACAGATTTATTGGCATCTAATAACATTTATTTCATGCAATAGATATACATTGCGATGTATTCTATTTTCCCAGTGATCTTGCTTTGGTCTCTTGATAGTTGTAGAGCTTAGCTAATTTTAAAAACAATTAAAAACTGTTTGGGTGTTTTGTTGCGCTACCTGGCGGATGGCAGACAAAACTGCTGATTTCTAATGTTCAAAAAATTTTCGAGGGCGGCGTTGGCGTCTGTATTATCATCAATCTTCGTGTCGTTTTACCTTCACATTTAGAAAATATATTTGAAGATTTACTATCGATAAATGAATGGTTTAAGTACTGGGTCAGGTTAATAAATCTGAGACAAATAAATACACAAGCGTAGCGTGATATAAAGTGTTCATTATTCGATATAATTGAAATCAATAAACGATAAAGACGAAGAGGAAAAGAATACACACGAGTTCGCTTCATGCCTCGAGTCACTAAATGAGCTGCGCTTAAAGGAGCTGTGCAACGATATTCAATTGGAATGTTTTTCACTTTACACGAGCTTACTGGCACTAGTGGGACTCAAGGATAATCGCTCGCAACGCCACTGGCCAAGAAACTCCTTTGTTGCGGTGTAATTTCAAGGACAAAAGCGATCATTTTCATTCAATCTCTCCTTTGCAAAATTTGATGACGTAACGTGGGAATGAAGTACACCCAAGGGACGATATTTGAATGCGGTTCATAGATTGGACCCGAGCATTGCGTGGGCACTCGATTTGGGCTCGTGATAATTACTAGCTCGAGAAGCATTCGGGTAGTGGCCCGTGTCCAATCGCTGCAACGACGACAATAGCCGAGCCATAACAATATCTGGAACTCAGCGCGTGTCTGTGCATTGCCATATGGCATTGCCAACCACAGCGCGTGGCTATGATAAACATTGGCGGCATATAATCGGCTCTAGATCACGTGGCCGCTTTCTCTGGCTGCGAGTTGAGGGAATGAGCGCTGCTCCTTTTTCTTTAAATTTGTTCTGGGACTTCTATTGCGTGGGGTCAAAAACGAACACGTGTTTCATAGGTCATTAACGTCGGGGATCCGTTCTAGGCGGTATTTGCGCAAAGTACAAAAATTGTTGCATCGCACCTTTAAAGTATCGGCACTCCGTTCCCCAAAATTGTTTTGGGGCGCCGCCATTTTGGGTCTTGTGCAGAGCAAACGCAACTGCCGATCGTCATGATCCAAAAGTGCGACTTCCTCTGCATTAGATGTGGTGCCAGGAAGCTGATGCAATATTGCTATACTCTGTCGCGGGTTGTTTAAACATTCGCGGAGGACGGAAAAGCGTTTCCTGTGATTTTAGATAAAGCTTCAGATAACTGGGCAACCATGATTTTAAGCCACAATATGGCCAAGTGTCGTTACTCTGAAGCGTAGCTAATTTACTGGCACTAGCGGGAACAATGAGGAAGAGGTAGGTGTCAGAAGATAGTGGCTTGTGGAATCCACGGGGCTCACGTCATGGCCCCTCCAGGTATTACAAGCTTCTTGAACAAGGGCATGAATAGTGTCATTAAATAAGCTACGCTTCAGAGTAGCGACACTTGGCCATATTGTGGCTTAAAATCATGGTTGCCAGTTATTTGAAGCTGTATCTGAAATCACAAGAAACGCTTTTGCGTCCTCCACTTTAAGCAGTTTGCGACAAAGCAAAGCAATGTTACATGATCTTCCTAACACCGAATCTAATGCTGAGGAAGTCGCAATTTTGAATCATGACGATCGGCAGTTGCGCCTGCTCTGCACAAGCACAAAATGGCGGCGCCCACATCACTGTCGGGAATTCAGAGTGCCGATACTCTAAGCGCAGCTCATTTATTGGCCCTATTGGGGAGGAGATCAGAGCCGTTTATACTGAGAGAGTTTGGCCTTTTTAAGGATATTTTGACAGTCTGGCAACCACAGCAGCGTAGTCTGACAACCGGGGGATGACTAATTCTGTCCGCCATTTTGTGGCTCTGACTCATAGGAACTCTATGCGATTTCTCAGGAATAAAGAAGAGAAAGAAGTAACGCCATTTTGTGTTATCGCGAAATCCGCTAGTTCTAGCGGGCAACAAGCTCCGCCCATTGGCCAAACTCTCTCAGTATAAACGGCTCTAGAGGAGATCGAACGGTGGCGCTGGCTAGCGGCCGCCGCCGGAACTACTTTGCAGGAATAACAATCCCGCCGCTAGTATTCGTTCAGCCATGGAGGACGAGTACTTGAGGCTCGTGAAAGGTATGTGGATAATATTTATCTGCTCGAAAAGCATCTGCGTAGAGGTAGCATAGTCTCTGCTTGTCTCACCTTGCTTTAAATGTCGCCGCATTCTCGTTGGAAGCAAAAACCAACCCACGTGTAGGCGCTCGTGATCGGCCGCGTCGCTCCGGCTGCGCGCGCCAGGTCGGGCGTGACTGACGCGGTGTGGCGACGTTTGTGCGCTTCTTGGGTTGGAGAAACCGTATTCACGAAACACACGCATTGCTTTTCAGTGTCCCTGTCCCTTGCAACGATCATCAGCCACATCGGCGAGAGCAAGAGCTGCCTCGTTGAAGGCGAAGACGTGCTGAAATGTGATAATTTAATCGAGCGCAGCGTCGCCCCGGAGAAATTTTCACCAAAACATCAACCAAAACAGTCATCACATTACGTTTTTCTTGAAATGCCAAAATACAGGACACACTCGTGAACATTATAATGTAGAATGTGGCTAATTAGACTGCATATTGGCATTAAACGTTACAAGTTGTCTTTTTCAGTTTAATTTATCGGTTATTCAAAGGTGCACGGTTCACGATGAAATATCAATGAGTTATGCACGACGAGGACTTAGTCATACACATATTTGCATTGCTCAATCGAAATTATCGGAGTCGCAAAATGATTAACGCAATTGCGTAAATATCACAATATTGAACTGATACTGCTACCTAATATGTTCCAGTGCAAAAGCTAGCCTGGAATAAACTAGTGATCAAATGATAGCAGTACCTCTCGGTGGCTTCCGAAGCCTCATTACCCGGTCGTGGGATCCCTTCGAAAGATTCTTCGACGGAACGGCGTTGCGTATCAAGAACCTCGTCTTGTGCACTGTTATAAAATAGGGTGGGGATATTTTGCCGGCAGCCGGCACAACCACTCGGGAAAAAAAGATTGCCGGGAGTTTCGGACGGCAATGATTAAAAAAGAAATAAATACAAATCGCCAAATGTTCAGTGAAAAAAAAAAGTGTTCGCTCACTCTGATTTGAACCTGGGACGAACGGCACGTGAAACGGACACCTTTCCACTGAGCTACTCACACAACTAGAAGTTCCCGTTTTGACTATTCCGTTTACACGAAACCCAATGCAAACATCTACCGGAATTTTTTTTTTTTTGCTTGGTTTGTTGTGCCGGTTGCCGGCAGAATATTTACTACCCATACAATACAATGTACGGTTTGAACGGATGTCGATGGAAGCGTGATTTACACGCGTACATGCCTCGTCCATTAGCGAGTTTGCTTGGAAGGCATCGCTTGTAAAGTGAGGACCACACACCACGCCGTGCGCAGTCAACTTCTTCTCTACTCTTACTTATCCGCTGCGATTTGAGTTTTTTTTTTTTTGGCAGGAAAGCAATGAAAACTGATTCCAAGCTCTGATGCATGCGCTGAGAACTGCGGTACGCAACAAGGGCATACTATATTCCAGGGGTGGCCAGGCTGACCCGGCCTAAGAGCCGCAAACGAAACCACGAAACTTCTAAGAGCCGCGGGGGGGGGGGGGGGCAAATTTAAATTTTGTTTAAAGTCTGACTGTACGTATGAGTGCACAAGGCTGTACGACAGTACGTATGGGGGTATACAAGACTGCCAAACCGCGAGCCGTACTTTACTCTGCCTGAAATCCCTTCTTTTTTCCTGGGGAAACGCAGAAAGAGGCGGGGGGGGGGGGGGGGTCCCCTTACGAGGGATCCGCGAGCCGCACTTGGACCAGCAAAGAGCCGCATGCGGCTCGCGAGCCGCAGTTTGGCCACCCCTGCTATATTCTAACAAACCTGCAGAGAACGCGGCAACAACACGGCAGCCAACGGCAGCACACTGGAACGCCGGGGTTGTTTTCCACGCAGGCGGTATTTGTTTTGGTGAACGCAGCGCCCCCTATAGTTCGATCTCCTCGCCAATACTTCCTGTGAACTTCCCTTTCCCTTGACTGAAACTGAAACTAAATATGAATAATACACCATTATTATAGCTTATTTAGTTTTAACCACCTACACATAATGAGAGGAGGAAGCGGCGGGTAGGAGAAACGCGGGTTTTATGTGCGACTGTTCTAATCAACGTTAGTTCTAACCGTCTCAAAGAGAGAGCGCGCGAGCTTGCGCTGGTCAAAAAAAAAGACGGTCCAAAGAAAGAGGCGGCACGCTGTGTTCTTTGTGATTGTGCGTCTAATTGCAAATTGTGTGTGTATGTTCATACAGCCGGAAGTTAGTCTGCCTTAGTGGGCGTCTGGTGTCTCAGGTGTAGATGAGCAATGTAGCCAGTGCGTATACAACCGCAAACCTGGGGTCTTTAACGTGCACCACGCAGTAGTGATACACGACCGCACGCCGGTATGATGCTCTTCCAGATCGAAACGGGCAGGGGCGGGGTGGGTTCTACAGTGCAGAGCTTTCGCTCCACGTGCTCCGAGCTGGTGTGCGCTAGACCATGCACTCGGCCACCAATCGCCCCCCCGCCCCCCCCCCCCGTCTAATTTATATACAGGTATAACTATTTAGAAGATCGACGATAGACGTCGATCGTCTCGAGGTAATGTAGCGTAATAGCATTATATAAATAATAAACCTATTGAAGGATTGAACGACACAATTTTTCAAATCTTGGATTGTAATATGGCGGTAGCCTATTGTACTTACTGTTGATGAAGAGCAATATGAGGTGACGAGGTAATGATTAAATGATGAGGCTCTATAAGGACGACGATATTAGTGGGCGTCGAACCACAACGTACAGTGCCAGACTTGTTGCAAGTATTGTGTCCCCAAAGACCTTTCTTCACCCGCAACAGAATATGGTAGAGTCAATGAGGATGCTGCTTTACAACTGTACGTGGAACAGGAAAACTGCAATGTGCAGAAGTGCGGCTTATTCGTTAATATGAAGGACGGATTTCTAGCAGCATTCCCTGATTGACTACTTATAAACAAATGGCCTCGTTGGCGTAAAGTGTCCCCGTTCCAAAAGATTCTTGAAGCCTACTGAAACCGCAAAGGAGTATGAGGCGAAAAATAGAGAGCCTGGTGTGAAAGGTCCAAATCACCACCATAGCTTCTACTACCAAATACAGAGGGCAGTTACACAGTACACAAAGAGGGTTTTGTGATTTCGTTATATCTACACTCAAGGGCATTGATATCCAACGTATTCAGAGGGATGACACATTCTTGTGGACCAACATAGAGCCTTTCTACTCAAGTTCTACATGGAAGGCCCGACTTCCGCTGAAATTCCTCACGTAGACGAGTTGTCCGATTGAATAAACTGCCATTACTCCCGATCTGGGATTCACTCGATCTTCGTTCATGGCCATAGTATTATGAGATCGAGGGTGTGGATCTTCGTCCGCCGAACAATGCTTCGGCGGGTGTTTTTACCGTGTAAGATGAGACCGTCGCGTGCTGCTGGATACAAGAACCTGGCGAATCTTCACTGAACTGCTTCTTCCGTAAGCTTCAAGAGGGCTTTCTTCGTTTCGCACACCATCTGTTCTGCTTGCCCGTTAGCTGCAGGATGGTATGGTGCACTAATGTGATGCCTGATGCCGTTTTTTGGGGTTTTTTTTTTTTTGGGAGGGTGGGGGGTGGGGGGGGGTTCTCAAAAACTTGTTTATTTTATTTGAAGCAAGAGTTGGCGCGTTATCAGATAAAAGTATTTTCGGTAGGGCAAAAGTAGGGAAAGAGATCGTAGAACGTCAATGATCGCGTTTGTACGTCGTGGCAGGCATCGTGTAAACTTCCAACCACTTAGAGTACGCATCGACCATGACTTCGCAGATGCGGATACGTTTCGCCACCCACAGACTGAATAGTGGATCGTTTTCAGTTACTGTTCATGATGGCGCTGGACTCGAGGAAGACTTCCGAGTCTTTCCGCAAAGTTAGCCCAGGTGCCAGAACTTTTGTCGAAAGCGGTAATTGTTCGAAATGTCGACAACGTCGGCAGCCACGTGCTGTGCTTGGCACGGGACGCTCACCATTCGCTGAGAAGAAACTTGCTTGTTCGTCTGCCACGAGTCGTCCGATATCAGGTCATCACCGCTACTCTATCTCCCGACAAAACAGGTCGTCATTGTCCGCATGTCCATAGTTAGCAATCACGTGAACTTATAAATTCCCATACGCTCATAACTTGCCGTCGCTAAACGCCGTTCATTCCTAGCGTCTTCATTGCAAATAAACGTCTTCCTATTTATTCTGATGCTTTTCATCATACTCCTCCTAAGCTGTACTTACAACATTATATGAGTCGGTACTTCCGAAAATATTGCAACGGCGTTTGTTTTCTGGGAACTATAATGTAACAACCTTTACATCATCTTCCGGATCCCATGAAACACAATATTTTGTTGTGTCCCTTTTCGGCCGTCATTATAATGGTGAGGTAAGTACCGTAAATCGCGAAGCAGTTTACTTGACGTCCGCTTTCACTGGTGTCTTGGAAGATTGAGTCTACTGAGCGTGCATTCCTGCAGAAGAAGTTTTCATTGAAAGAATATTGACACGTCAATCAACAATTGATTCCTTCTTAGTAAGATTTATGGCGAAAGCCCGTGACAACCGCCGAACCGCATCTCCCTACAGGGTGTATTCACTGGCGGCCATATCTGTGTGCGCTAATGCTGAGCACGTGCTGATGGCTAGCTTTCACAGTTATTTTGCAACGTGCACCCTGCACCATCAAGATTGCCGGTCTTGGCAGCCTATTAATGTGAGCTCGTTCTGAGCATGTGCTCTAAACAGTGACCTCAAATATGGCGGCCAGTGAATACGCCCTATATCAGAGAACAATTATACCCAGCCTGACATTCTCGCATACTGCGTCTGCTGAGCCACGCCATTGAGCCAGGTGAGCACAGCTGGCAGCGGCGCGAGCGAGGCCGCGAGGGAACGTGATGGTGCTCGAGCCATCCCAACGTGAACCAATGTTTCGGCTAACCCATGGGTGCGTGTCGCCATCCATTGGTTGAACTAACGCCTTGTTCAAGATGGCTGCCGTGGGACGCAGCCTTAAAGGGGTACTGAAATGAAATTTAGCGCCCATCTTTTTGCATAAATATGGGCTAGGGACAGGCACCACCTCGGAAATATCAATATCGCGCTGTAAAACACAGGAGAACTAATTTTAAACCTAATTAAACGATTTCAAATTCACATCTGGTGGATGGTGGGAAGTTCTCGTGACATCACTTGTGGCATAGGAGCAGCGCCGTTCTGCGGAAATACGGCGTGCCGGCAGAATGAGCCTAGGCCTGAACGCGTTTGCAAAGCCTCGACGGAGAAAGCCAAAGCGTAGTTGGCCACAGTGAGCTCGTTCTCGTTGCGGCTCTATGCACGACACGACGCGAGCACGCTTCTGGCACGGCCGGTATTAGTTGCTGCGAGTTGCGAGCTGCGAGCTGCGAGCCGACGTTAAAAACGACACGTTTGAACTACGAGAGTGTCAGCAAGAGCCACGCAAATACCTGTTCACACTCGGAGCGGACGCGCGCGTTTGATCGAAGTGCTGGATTCGCTCTGTTTTAGACCGCGTTTCCGTAAGCGCTTCGGGACCGATCTTTCACGATTGCAACTCGATACTGACGTGACACTCGGCAAAGAAAGGTTGGACCGACATCGCGCAGCTCCAACGAACTGCTATAGCTAGACAGTGACGTAGCGTCGTGTCAGAATAAAAATGGCATACTAATAACAAAGTGTACATACCGTGTTGCGAAGGTAATCCGTACGGTGTTTATTTGAGCTCTATATCACACAAAACAAGGAGATAGAATCAATGAGAGTCCCTTTTCGACGACAGCGTTCGTCCCCGCTGCCTCGGAAAACAAGGAGATCGAGATGACAAGGGGAAAAGATTGACCTCTGAAATTTAGTTCAGGGATCAAACTATTCATCCGGGAAGGGTCGGGAAGGGTCCACAAGGGTCGCGCGGGCATATTCCATTCAGCAGGCCAGCCGGTCGTGGGCAGACGGTCTTGGCCAAGGACCGCCGGAACAACGGTGCGACGAGTCGGTGTTGCTGCTAGGCCTACTATATTCTGCCGAGCTCGCTTGGTCGGTGGAATCGTGGCCGTTGTTGCTCTTCTCGGGTGTTTGTGGATTCAGCGTTCTTGTTTGTCGTGGTCTGTTTCAAGTACTCTATCCTTTTTTCTCGCTGGTTGAAGTCGGGACGCGCGAGAAGAGCACGTAGAAAAATAAATGTCCGTTGGTCGTCGCGACCATGTAACTGAGCGACGCTGTCGGCCATGCGGCTTTGATCGTAAAAAATGCGTAAGACAGCTTCGGAGCTGTCGTAGGACTCTGTCGTAACCTGCGCAAAAGTTACGACAATTTCGTTTCGAGAATACGGGTTTTCTTTCAAATTTGTCGTACGCACTTTTTTCGTCGTAAGTTCGCTTTGAGAATCCGGCCTCCGAGCTGGTTTTGTCAGCGGTGCCGTGGTTGCCGACTTGCCGTGGTGCAGCGTGCGTGCAGCCCTTGCACATCTCAAGCGGCCACGTTGTCACAAGTCGTAAATCGTCGACGCGCCACCAAGTGACAACGCTCGTAACCACAACATCCACGCCGTAGCCTTTCCCGTCTGGCACAAGTGACGTCACGAATGCGCCGAATATCCCAAGACGCATCGCGCTCTCCGATGGCTGATTTTCGAGCGCGCGCCCAATCGGGCCCCTCAGGGTGAAAAATATAGCCATCCGTTCAAAATACAAACGCGCGATTATGAATTACGGATATCATTGATCATATTAAACCTATTTCTGACCATAATAGGTGTATTTCAAGTTTCGCTTCAGTATCCCTTTAAGGCGATGGATTAGAAATTCATTGGGGTCTCCCCGCACAGGTCCGAATCCTGTCAACTGCGCAAACAGTTATTTTTTATCTTTTTTTTTGCCTTACACGAGCACGTGAGCACGTGCTCACGTGCTCGTGAGCACGTGTTCGTGAGCACGTGAGCTCACGAGCAGGAGCACGAGCACCGGACGCCGGAGCTACGGATCTACGGACATGGCTAGCCCCTAAGAAGCTTCACCCCTAAAACAAGAAAAGGTTGGCACATTTGTCCAAACATCTTGTCCACCAATTGTCATCTGTTCAAGAATAATCAAACAAATGAATTCCACGGCTCCCAGTGAATCGCCTTTCACCGCTTTTCAAATAGGGATTACCTTGTTTGTATCGCATAGCGTTCTCATCGGCGAAACTTTCAAAAGGCCGCAAACCTGCGCTTTGAGCGGGGTACATAAATCTACAGTGGCTACAAAGGTGGCTAGAAGGGCTTCTAGCCACCATAGTGGATCTGCTCACTGATCTCTATGACAATTCGCTAGATCGCACTTCACTGCTCCTCGAATGCTGCCACCGGAAGTTCGAATCGACCATCTTGGGCATGTGGGAAGGCGTGTGGCAGCCGCTGAAGAGGTGCCGACCAGGCCATCGGACGAGAAAAGCAGAGCAAATAATCGTGTTAAAATACAGAGTTCGCTCGTTTGGGGTGATGAAGTAGATTAGAACTCGAACCTGGCCGAATCTTAAATTGTGTCGTTCGATTATAATTTACGTCCTGCTACGCTTGATGATAAATTAAAGAAAAAAAAAGGCAAAGGAAAGAACAATGCTGACTTTATCAGGCCACACTGGAATCGCCAGGATCGTTTTGGATGCGTCGGAACCATCGAAGCCTTCAAGTGGATCCGGACCGATTTAGAGTCGGGTGCCTCGGAGCGAGCCCAGATTGAAGTATCGCAGAGTGTTCTGTTCCGCCTGATGGACTTGACACTGGACGAGACCCAACATGATTTTGATTTGACATTTTCGTAGGGGAGGCCACTTGTGCAGGCGGGCAGAAAAGTTCACGGTCGGCATCCTTGGCAGCTGGGTGCCGACCACGGTGCAAGATATATATAGGCGTGCACACCGTGCGCGTCGCAGACGCAAGATGACGTCATTTCGTGATCTTGATTGTAAGCGGCGCATCCAGGTGGCTCCTCGATATGCTCCTATACTTCGTTTCACCTTCCGTCCAGACGCAGCGGATGCTACGAGGAAACGGGACCAATCAAGCAGCGTCCAAAGTGCAAGTCACTAGGCTTGTTCTGTTTATGATTGGTTCAGCGATGAAAAACACAGACAGAACCATTACGAACACCATGATGGTGCCCTTTTGACGCTCTCTGATTCGTCATATAATCTCGTAGCATCGGCTGCGTCTGGACGGAAGGTGAAACGAAGTATATATAAAGCTCCTCGATGTGTTTGCGCTTGTCTACGGCAAATGGCAGCCTGACGCTGTCCCGGTTTCTGACACTTCTCAATGTGAGACAGGCTTGTTTTTAAAGATTTTTTTTTCTGGGTGTGCCACGTCATGTAAAGCTTGGCACTTAGCGCTACGCGTGTTGCTTAGACACTGCTTCGTCCCTTTTCCTTTAGTTTCGCGCCTCAACGGCGCCAATAACCGTTTTATATACGCGTTGAAGCAGAGGGATCTCTGGTACGGTGTTCGAGCCAACGCCTGCCAAGATTAGAGCAGACGCTCCGAGCTGAAGGAGCACGCGTCCGGCTGTCAAACAAACGAGACACTTTTGACGTGACAAACATAGAGAACGCAAAGAGTGGCCACTGGACTGTCAGTGGACCAAGCGGCTGTTGTGAGGTTGGTGTCGGCTTCGTGTTTAGGCGCTCCGTTCACTACATGAATAGAGACATAGGATGCTGCTACTTGAATGGGTGAATAACTATAATATCAATAATTTTGTTCATATTAGTTTATAGCTTGCGCCACCTAGTCTGCCGTTGAAAGAATTTGCAAAAATGTAATGCTTTTTGAGGAAATGAATTGATATACATGTTCACGTTCTTTAACCCGACTTAGAAATTGCGCACAAGGTGACCACCAGGAATAACCACGGTGATACTTCCTCTCAGGAGTAATGACATCGCCCCGAATGGTGCGGCTTATACGAGCAGAGTCTACATTTGGATGATGCGACAACTACAACGAAGTCGATCTAAACCTTGAAGCATTCATGTGAGCCTCGTCTTTCCTCGCCGCACGAATCGACGCAGATAAAACATGAATGGCGGTTTCGTTCGCCGCTTTAACCACAAAGCTCGTAACTTCAACCAGGAGACGAAGAGGTTATGATGTGGGGACCTCGCGAGAGTATACTTCAAAGACCACGGTTTTCACCTTCTTCCGCCGTGGCGCTTCCTTGTGGCCGGTGGACTTGACACCAGTTTCGAAGGCGCCTCACCTACCGCCGGAGCACTTCAAAGGTCTGCTTGGGTATGGAAGAACCCACCGGACCTCTGATTAGCTTGACAGGTTCCCAACTGTTGGTTCAGCTAGCTCGATAAGCCAATTGCATTTTTCCGTTTTCCCCCAGAAACGTGAACAAGCCCTGGCGCCCTTCAGGCACAGCCCACTAACCTCGTATTTGCGGCCGCGAGCTCAACAACTGATCGAAGAAACCTCGACGCTTTGCGGGCACAAACCATTGAAAAATCAGAGTTTATATCTGTCAGTGCTTCAACAACACAGGGAAGCCCTGACGCTCTCCCGGCACAGCCTGTGCCAGGAGAGCGTCAGTGCTTCTTCGTTGAACTGTGTGGGCCACTGTAACATCATTCAACTCCGTCCACAATTCACTACCTCGAACCAGCCACAACTAAGTATACGAGTTGCACTTACTGATCACTCATCTCCCGCAGGAACGAGCAAGCAATCACTGAACATAGTAAATTTGTCCAGTATTACTCTATCCACCCCAAAACGTTCATTGTGTTCCAGAGGCCTCAGCTTCTGCCCCACTTCCAGAGAATACTATGAATTTCAAATATATAATGATCTCGATATCTTCTCCAGAAATTTCAGACCAAGAGAGTATTTCCACGATCATCCGCAAGACACCACAGAGCGCATTCCTAATACTTCCGATAAATCGTGAACCCCAAAAAAGCAGCGCGACAAGTACCTCGATTTGTATATCGAATCGAGACAGCGTGGTGTAATCAAAAGCCATAAACAATGAAAATGCCTACGTCACCACCTCACTCCTGCTTAACGCATCGCCATGGCTGAACTAACCTCAAGAGTTGATAACATTATTAAACCTGCTGATAAAGGAGGGGCCATAGACTTTATGGATGAACAAGACTACCAAGATTAGGACTTTCGACAACTGATGAACAAAAAGTTTTACAAAGAGCTTCAAAAAGATCCGACAAAAAGGATCACTAAACTAATAACGAAAACCTTATACTTTCTGCTTGATAATGGAGACATTTCGGAGGATATGCACAAAGCAATGAAGCCGGCCTATCCAAACGCTCGCCGTTTTTATGCACTACCCAGAAATCACAAAGAAGAAAACCCAGGACGACCAATAGTATTAGGAATAGACACGGTGACAGAAAACAATTCTAGCTTCGTAAATTTCTTTATAACGAACCTTCCTCCTACGATGCCATCATACATTAAAGAAACAAATCACTTTTTTTCGTAAATTAACAGAACTTGTAATTACCACTAACGCAATCCTGGTCACCAGAAACGTTCCGTTCCTATATACAAATATCTCTCATCAGCATGGTATCGAAGCAGTAATCAAGGCGTATAGCAATTACCCTCCCACAATTCGTGTGAATAACGACGTCCTCGCAACACTTATCAGGTTAGTTTTAGAGCACAAAACTGAATTTGAAGGAAAGCACTTTCTACAGACTAGGCAACTGCAATGGGTACAAAGATGGCCCCTAATTATGCAAACCTTTTTATGGCCGATCTGGAGTTTCATTTCTTGTCTAGTCGCTCACTGAAACCTTTGTTTTATAAGCGCTCCACTGATTATATCTTTGTGGTATTAATTTGGCACACGGAGAGTCAGCACTCCAAGACCTCATTAAAGACTTCAACCGTCTCCGCCCAGTATTAAGTTTAGGTTTATTCTAAAACGGGCATTGATTTTCTTGACGTGACAGTAGAAATAAGCGGAAATGCCCTTTCAACAATACTATTCAGGAAGCCGACGGACCGTCAACAGTACTTGCACTTCAAGAGCTCCCACCCCATACATTTTAAGAGAAGTATAACTTTTTCTCAAGCGCATAGATTCCGGAGGAAATGCTCTAATTTAGATGAATTCAAACGCAACGCAAGCAATATGGAACTTGTACTATCTAAGCAGAATTATACACCAACCATTGTCGACAACGCCATTGAAAGAGAACAAGCCCTCGACCGAGAATAAATTATTAGTCAACCTCAACCCTAAGTGTCACAAAACAAGCCCGCAAACGTAGGGGTTACATATTCAGTCCGCCTTTTAAATCTGAACGACAGGAAACATCACAGTATTTTGCAGCAAAGCGATAAACTACGCGACCTTTCCCCGGTATCATCACGCGTGGTCTATCGATTACGTAGGGTGCACTAAAAAGGCAGGACTTCTAACATTTCTGCTTGCAGACCTTGCCAGACGCCCAGATGTGAGATTTGTATAAATGTAGAAACTATCAATCTTTTCACTATCGCGAACGCTGACTTTCCTTTCAAAATCACTGGAAACCGCAACTGTGGTACGCGTAGCGTTCTTTATCTTTTACGCTGTAAACTATGTAACATGGATTATATAGGACAAACCATCATTTCGGTTGCGGTTTAATAACCACAAGTCTCATGTCAAGTCCATACCCACGCTCCCGTTCTCACAAGTGAACATATGAATCTTACGGAACACAGCATTGACAAAATACGTATCATCCTTATTGACCCCGGGTTCAGCTCTGATCACGATAGGGAATTGAAGGAGGCGTTCTTCACTTACAAATTAAATTCGGCTGCTTGTGGTATCAACGCAACTCCAGATGTACTTACTTGGCTGCCACGGTTTGTGTAGGGCCGATGCAACACAATTGGTTTGGTTCTGCACGGACTGTGCTAGCCGGGCGCGTCTATCACATTGTTGCACCAAAGGCGCCTGCCATTGTGGAACTCATTCCACGCCTCTCGTGAACACTCTCGTGAGCGTGCGTCCCGCGGCAATCTTGTTCCGCTGCGTGAAATGTTTTGGCGCGTAAGCATAATTGAAATATGACATAAATACTTCATTAAAAACCACCACAGCAGTCTTGGACTGCCTAGATCTCCACTCTTGAAGCGGCGTGAATCCCGATCACATCCTCATTCCTATTTATTTATTTTTTGCGCTCCAGTGTTTGGGGGTGATTGTGCTTATAGACTGTGAGAAAGACTGTGAAAAATACTGGGAATAAATTTATTCAGTTTTAATTATTATTTAAATAATATTGTATATAATTACTATTTTCATTGAGTTACTGATCATTTCGCTGCTCCTATTCCGAATATGCTTAATACTCTTCATAGCCACCTTTCCTCTTCCTCACGAACGGCAACAAAAAGAAGAGGACATTTTACACACCATCACACCTTGAAGAAAAGCGGTCTTCGCTTGAAACACCGTTAAATTAAAGGCGCCCTTCCTGGAAATTCTTAACCCGTTTCACGTCGAACACACACACACACATGCACACACACACACACACACACACACACACACACACACACACACACACACACACACATACACACACACACACACACATATATATATATATATATATATATATATATATATATATATATATATATATATATATATATATATATATATATATATACCGTAATATCTTGAGTCATCGCCCACTGCTAGTCCACATGCCGCCTGAAAGTCACAAAAACTGGGGTGGTCCATATATCGGCGGGTAAGCACAAAAAGTTTAGAAAAAGCTAGAAAAACGCCCATTTGTTTTGTACATATCTAGCGCGGCTGTTCAAGAGATACGTTAAACTCAAAACTCAAATTAATTTAATTGTTTTAGGCGAGAAATGCTCATAAAAGAACGTTTTACTATTGCAAAGTCCGTTGGTTGCATACGCGCGATGAACATCGCCGATCGGCATACAGCGCGAACGTTTGTTCTTTGAAAAGATGTTTCTAACGCCGTTCTCTTCGCCAATAAAAAAAAAGAAAAAAATATTAGACGCAACGAGTCAGGTCGCGAGCGAGCGAGCGAGCGAGGCGAGCGGGAGAACGAAGTGACGAAGGGCGATGCTGGGGAAGCGGGAAAGCCAGCTGATCGCGTTGGCAAATATACTTTGGCATCGGGAGCAGGCTCTTGTGCAACATTCTTGCCGTGCCACTGCCCAAACGTCGACGCCTGCCCGCTAAACCCCTTTTGTAGCGTTGGCTACACTGGCCGAGGTTGAGCAGTTTCGCGTGGCTCTCATAATGAACCGTGCTCATTATAAGAGCCACGCGCCACGCGCGGTCACGCGCCACGCGCAGGCCACGTGCGGCGGCGGC
Organism: Ixodes ricinus; assembly: GCA_037355805.1. Lineage (NCBI taxonomy): Eukaryota > Metazoa > Arthropoda > Arachnida > Ixodida > Ixodidae > Ixodes > Ixodes ricinus. The sequence goes on along the minus strand of JAZHYW010039661.1, from coordinate 80,591 downwards.
AGCTCCGCCGCAGCCGCGCGCTTCGCATAATAAGCACGGCTCGCATAATGAGCACGGCTCATTATGAGAGCCACGCGAACCGCCGCCGCGCGCTCCGCCACCGCCGCGCCCGCCTCGGCGGTCTGCGCATTCCAGAGGAGTGACATCATAGCTGCGACAGACGCACTGGCGCCGCCGCGTGCCCAGCTGTCCGCCTTCGTTGCGCGCTGCACCGGAGCCACTTGATAGCGCCTCTCATTTTGTGCGCATAAGCTCACGCTACGTATATCCCGGCATAGCCGAGCTAAGCCACTGCAATTTTTTTCATTTTTCCCTTAATATCTTTTACAAATTTCTTGCTTGTAAACTTGTTTTATTATTTTCTATGATCTTTTACACGCATATGAATTTCTTTGTTTATCTCGACTTTTGGTGTAAATAATATTTAAAAAATATATACTTTCAGTGTTTTACTTGTTCACCTACCTCGTGCCTTACTTTCTTCCTACTCATGTTATCATATAAACATTTTATTTTTTCATCCTTCAACAGCTGCGTCTGTACACCCTCCTTCGTCCAGTGTTGGAGGTAACGCGTTACTACACTCTAAAAACTATCACGCTGAACCTCACGCTAACCGCGAGTTTCAAGCGTGGAACCGCTGTCGATACCACGGGAATGACGTTTTAAGCACCACGTGATCGATAATAAGCGTTTGTTTTCTGTGTCTAAGCGTTAGAGCAGTCCGAGGAATCCCGGTCGGCCTTTTTTTCGGACGTGATCAACAGCGTTAGCGTGACGACCGCAAAACACACGCTTAGATTTTCGGAGAAGCGCGTGCGCCTCCATTCATCGTCACGCTAATATATATCCGAATGGATTGACCCTCCCGAAGATGCACTTGCGCGTGCTTTTTTGTTGATTTTTAGTTGATGTGAACTTTTCTTTTCTGGAAGCACAGAGAGCGCATGCGTCCTCTTTTTTGGCGGGAAAAGCGAGAAAGCCGTTGCGCTGTTCCCGTTGCTGGCTGGCTCGCTCAGTCAGTTCCCGACAGGCTTTGTTTGTGGCTGGGGCTGGACCAGCTTGACTGACTGTGACTGGCGAGAGTTAGACGGCACGTGAGTTCGGGCACAGTGCACCATGTTTACCGCACTTGACGTGCGTGGAGTGTAGCGGGGTCGCTGCAAACACAGCGAGTGCGAATGCCCCGAATTCCTGCGGGAGACTGATCTGAATGCCAGCCAAGGAAAGGGCTTCCCATTTGGCTGGTGCCTTTACTGCGGCCATTCGCCAGCTGTTCATGGAAGACTGCAATATTTAGGTAAGAACCCTGTTTTCGTTTGTCCCCTTTACTGTCTTAATCCGCTGTTTGTTTCTTGTTTTGTTGTGAAAGCGCAAGTATCAAGTAGCACAATCTCCACCGTATTGCTTTTGTCGAAGCGATGTGCTGTTCAGCATAACTGTCAGATCTAGGAACCAGTTTTTGCTTCTTGTGATTGAGCGCGGCATTGAGACAAATGTTGTTTATTCGGAAAGGTGAAGGGGTGAACCGTGCACGTTGGGGCGTAGTTGAGGTAGTCGGGCGAGTTTGTTCTTGGCTGTAGACACTGCAGTAGATAGGTGAGCTTGTTATTCCGAGTGTTGTATCGCTGTAGCAAAAACTTCAAAAGCATACTTTGCCTGAAGTCGCGCCTCTGCGTCGGTCTCCCATGTTGAAAGTTTATGGTTTGGAATCGACGAACACCCAGAATATGGGTGAAGGAGGGAATGGGTACGTGGCAATGTGGCAAGGGAAAAAGGGTGGCAGCAAGAAAGCAGGGAAAGGGTACACAACGTTGCATTGTAGGAGGAAAAGGGTCGCAGTGGTGACGGGAGGCGCAAAGAATCACGGTAACATCAGAAGCAGCCGCGTGAATCTTTGCATGTTCCGGTGCTTGCAGGCGTGTTTCATTTTTGTTTTGATCGGCCTCAACCCAATCGTTTCTTTGAGATAAAGCTTTGCAGAAAAATCGAGTTTTAGAGCGCAGCTCCTAGGCGCCCGTTTCCGGCTTGAGCGTCGTCGTCGTCAACGTCGGCGTAACCGTAACCGTAACGCGTCGGCGTAACGCTTTTCGTGACGCGTCGCTGACGCCGTCGCCGTCGGCGTAACCGTGCGGCGCATTATCGGGAAACATCACATAATGCACCGCTGTGACGTGCGCGTTGCATTATGGGACGTTTCCCATAATGCGCCGCACAGGAGGGAGGAGGATGGAGGAGGAGGGAGGAGGAGAATGAGGAAGAGAAGAGGGGGAGGAGGTGAGGAGCAGGGGAGGAGTAGATGAGCAGTGAGGAGGAGAGGCATACCGTCCCCTCCGTACCCTCCCCTCCTCCTCCTCAAGAGCTGCGCTCTAATTCGGCATTACAGGGAGTTGTAAACGTCTTTCATTTTTTTTTTTCGTCCGAGTTTTATAACACCTATTTTGTCGGCAGTTCTTGCATGCCTCGTTCGCAATAAATGACCACAGCATTGGCAGCTCGCTTCATATTGGAGCAAGCATTGATGTGATAGGAATTTCCAATGCAATTGTTTTGCGATTTACATTTACTCTGAAAAAACGAGGCAAGTGATCACACAAATCCAGTGCACAGTTTGTGTAGTGACAGAAAATAAAGATGTGATCGTGTTCCCTTTTGAGTAAGATAAATTCGCAAAAAGCAAATGTGCTGAAGTGGCCCCCTCTTCGTAGCTCAAGATCCTTCGATGCCTGGTCAGCAGACTCGGACAGGACCACAATCTTGCGGCGAAGAACTGGAAGTCTAGACGGCAATGCATCATGCGAAGGTAAAACTTTGTGTCTTTCTTCAGTAAAACCAAGTCTCGGGAAAATCCACGATGTTTACAAATTTAGCACGCAGCTATTCTCTTATTTGAGGCCAGTACAGCATGTAAAAATAAATTAAAGAATGTGTCTGGTACTTTAAATTGTGTCTATTAATGACGCAACGAAACAAAATGATTTACGATCATGCAGATTATTTTTGTTTGCGTTAGCTACTGTCGACATGTTGCACAGTTATTTGATTAGAAATAATTCAGGTAACAAAATAGTGGACTGCTAAACACGGAGAGGAAGTTTACGTGGCATGTCTAGTTGCTTACGCACGCAGCATGCGCTGAATATTTGTGACTTAATTAAAACTTGACATATGAGCGTGTTTCTGCAATAATTATTTTTTGTACAAGTTGGCGCTAATTCACCCACCCATGCAGCTGAAACAACCAGCTTGTGGCCACCCTAGCTGTTTTTAAACTTACCCTGATATGCGCAGAAAGTGCAAGTCTCAGGAATCAAGTCTGCTGAGCTCCCATAACGAACATCTATAAACATAATGCCACGATTTATGTGAACATATAAACTAGAAAATGCATGAATAAGTTAGACGAAAGCTGGAATTATGACTTTGTTATTGCTCACACTGAAGGGAACAAGTTATCGCGATTTTCATTTACATTCTGAAATAAGCCTTTTGTTTTATGTGCGCAGAAATAGCTTTCATTTTTGCTCATTGCTGTAATTAACAGAAATATTTATAAGAGCGGTGCTTAATGGTGGCATGTTAAGGGAGCTTGCATATATGGTGCCGAACCAAAAGCACCCAGTAGCTGATAAAGAAATAAAAAGCATCCAAAATGTTTTTGATAACTTGAAGACATAGCGTTCAGTTTCAAGGCCAGACTCTAACAAGAACACTAATGCTGACAGCCAATTCCGCTTTCGTTTACCTGACCTTATGCACAACAAAAGAACTTAATGCAAGTATATTGTTATGTGCACACTCCAGTATGGGCCTGGGAAGCTAAAAAACATATTTCCTTTCAGCTTGCTTTTGAAAGTAAACTAAGGTTTGAAACCGACATCGAAGAAAACGAAAGACGCCTCAAGAAGGTTCTCCCAGCGGCAGCAAAGTTGGCAACCTTGGAGCAACCATCGTTCGTCGGCCTTGACGTATACCTGCCGCCGAGGCTCGCCAAAAACGCACTGATTTCAGCGGTGAGTAGAGCACTTTCGCAATAAAGATAATACTTCAAGCACGCTCGAAGCGCTCTTAATGTTACACAGCTTTACAAACTAAGAACAGCCTGTTATGAGCGCCTCAGTTAGTGCAACGTGGACAATGTTAACATTCAAGTGTTTATTCTCATTTTTGTAATACTAAGTTGTTTTTTTTAGGCCATAATATCTTAATCTTATTGTCAACAGGTTGCACCGACGGATATTCTTGGACCCTGCATTGTGTGGGGCGAAACGAGACGGCTAATCTGCGGCAACAAACCACGAAACGAAATCGACCTGCAACCAGACACGTCTCTCGAGAAAGCGCTGGTGCTATGCCTCTGTGTTTACTACTTAAAGAACGTAAGATACCCAGCAGCATCTGGGCAGCTGCTTGGTTTTGTGCAAACAGTAGTGAAACCAGCAAGCAGGTCTGAGGCAGCGTGGGCCCAGAAAAGGTTGCGTGATCTTCTCTCAAAGTTGCACATTATTTAAAGCAAAAATAAACTTTTCTCGCGGAATGTTTTTTTTTTTTTTTTCATACTCGTCTTTGAGGAATGGTTGGAGGGGAGTTATGTACATCAAAATATTAATATGCTCTAGTCAAGTGAACGAAAGTGCCCTTTAAAATGAAAAATCTAAGATATGTAGAAAAAAATGGCAAGTGCCACGTGGTCGAATGCGCCAAAACTAAATCTAGTCATTACGCCAATTCAATTTTTGTTAGCAAATGTTTACGTTCCTAACGAAGCCAACACTTTGCTCAATTGAACTCATTTAATTTGTATGCCAGTTTGACCTTTGTTAGCGAAGTGTTGACGTTGTTTAAACTGGTTGTGTTTTGTTACGAACCATTTTTAGAAGGAAAGACCTCTTTCTTATTCTGTGGTTAATTTCTTTTACAAAATCGCAGACTTGCCACCAAGCACAATTTTCTAATATACCAATTGTTGTAGAAAATGAACCGCAAAGAAGTATGACACGACACAATTATCACTGCGTAGCTGAAAAACATATAGTAACGAATTATATATTGATATTGTTTCTAACATTTACTGAAAAAATATATCCTGATTCAAACCCGCTAAAAATTCAAAGTATTGGCATTCGTTCATAGTTGTTTCATGATACTCATAGTTGTTGCAGTTCTTATCAGTTAGTGGGCTTTATACTTTTTAACGGCTTATTTGTACAAACAAAAATAGATTTTTAATAAAGAGTTTAGCCCCAAAGCTGAAATTTGTTTGCCCTTTTCTATTTAGTTCCTTTTGGACTGTTCCTTCTTGTTACTGGAGCCTAACGAGATCTTTCTCTCTCTCTCTCTCTCTCTTTGGGTTTTTAGATGCCAAAGATAAATTTCCTAAAATCTATATACAAGGTGCACGCTTGTGAACAGCTTGCAGCTAATTAGCACAATGTACCAGGCGTAACATGCATTTTCTACGCGACGCATCGGGACAATTTCCTTTGATTCACAACTGCCATTCGTATATGTGCGTAATTATACACGAAGCAGCACGTTGATCTTCCTTGCACTACTCAATTCGCCTAAAGAAGTAACTAGAGAGATTTAGTAGATCGTTTTTGAGCTCCTATAACGGTATCCGATAACAATATGATGCATGGGGGCCCGTGTGTTCATACGCTTATTACGGGGTGCGTTTTCTCCACTCTTAAATAATGACGCCTTCCAGGCGCGTGAAATGTGCGTCGTGGTTGAAACCTCTGGCCGTGGACATTGGGCTTTCTTGCATTTAGTATATCGTCCCAATAATCTTAGTTATTGGGACGATGTACTAAATGCGGGAAAGCCCAATGCCCACGGCCAGAGGTCTCCACCGCGACGCGCATTTCACACGCCTAGGAGGCGCCATTATCTAAGCGTGGAGAAAACGCACGCCGTAATAAGCGTGTAAACACAAGGGCCCTTTCACGCCTGCTAAGCGTTAAACCATAGCACAGTTCACGCTTAGGGAGCGTGAATTCTAAGCGTTGAAAAATACCACGCTTAGAACAAGCGTGTAAAAAATCGCTTTGCGTCACGCCTGCAAGCGTTAAACCTATGCCCAGTTCACGCTTAGGGAGCGTGAATTCTAAGCGTTGAAAAACACCACGCTTAGAACAAGCGTGCAAAAAATCGCTTTGCGTCACGCTTGCTCTGCGTGACCATTTTTAGAGTGTAGTAACGACGTTACTGGTAACGCGTTACATTTTTGCTAACGCAGTAACGTACTCGTTACTATTCTGAATGACTAACGAGTAAAGTATTTTCGTTACTTTTTTACGGTATCGGCTATTACGATTACGTTACTCGTTACTCGTTACTTTTGACCAAAACTGGTGAAATACGTTACGTATTTGGGAAAAGCCTAAAGAGGGCACGACGCCTGATGTGACGTTTAGAATAGCAATCTTGTGCATAAAACTGGAGACGTTAGGGGAACTAAATTTAGGTCACTAAGCTCAATGGAGGATCTAGCTTCTCTGCTCGAGGGGCAACTACTTGCGCTCGAGCACGCAATGCCCAGGCAATGCTTCGATTTCCTAAAACGGTGGGTTTTCCAACTTATCAGTCCATCTATTCGCCCATCCATCTCATAATCCTGCACAAGCTTGTCGCTGCACGGAACCAACATCCGTCACAGTAAACATAAAAAAATCTCTTCTCGAAGTCGACAAAAACCTTCGGCTACGCAGCTATTTCCGTTCGTCCTCCTTTTTTTTTTTTATAGTGTTACTATTCACAAGGCTTAAACGAACGACTGCGTTACAGGCCCCCCTCCCCTGCCTCCTCTTCCCCCTCTGCTTTGTGCAGCAGAGGTGGACAGCGGGGGGGGGGGGGGGGGAGAGAGAGAGAGACATTCGTTTACAACAGTGGCGAAGCGATTTGCTTGTTTCTCAAGTTACAAAAAAAAAAAAAAAAAGAAAGAAACACCCTTTGTGGACAACCCCGCTCTCACCCTCACTGCCTGAAAGTTCCTGACCCACTTTTGCGCACAGAAGAATCTTTCGCTTCGATTAGTCATAATAAAAAAAAAGTTTTAAACCTAAAAAGAGAACTTACAAACACGAAACCTTTGTTCTTTTTTTTCGCAGAAAAACTATACTTCGTTTCAGCTTCGGTCCAGACGCAGCCAAAGCTACAAGCGCGAGCTCCGGGCTTTCAGCGTCCCTGCCAAGCACGCGCGCTCGTGCAGTGCAAGCACTGTTCTGGGCCACATGCTCGCGCTTGTAGCATCGGCTGCGTCTGGACCGAAGCTGAAACGAAGTATAAGAGTTTTTGCTGGTAAGAGGAAGCATGTGATTATAACCAATGTGCTGGGAACCGGTGTCCTGTTCCACATAGTGAAGTAGATCAGACTCTGGTAATAGTATGAACCCGACTGTTACTAAACCCGGCGTAAAGATGAGTGGTGTTGGTTGGCTCGTTGTGTTCCAGCAGTCCCCGTTCGCATGCTGTAGTTTATAAAAGCCGATTGACTACCATCCTCGACTCATTCTGCGTATGAGATGGACATGAATAACGAAAGTCCGTCGCCATGGCCAGGACTGAATGAAATGTATCAACTAAAGGAGACGGAATCAGATAATTTACAGTTCCAATGCCTACTCTGCCTGCCGAAAATTAAGCTGCTTCGCGCATCAAAACACTATGAAACCACTCTGTAAATGTCTATCTTTATCGAAGCTTGTTCCGGAGGCTTATCATACATCTCTTTCCAAACATATGTACTCGAACACAAAAGTAACGTAAAAGTAACGTAAAAGTAACGTTCGTTATTTTTGAAAAGTTACGGTAACGGTATATCGTTACGTTTGTAAAAAAGTAACGTAGCTCAATAACGCGTTACTTTTTTACCAAAATAACGAGTAACGCTATTTCTTTACTTTTTTTCGGTAACGGGCACAACACTGCATTCGTACCCATATATTTTTCGGGGGTCCATATCACATGAGCGAATGACGTTTTAGCGAACAGCGACATGTGAGCGAATCGAAGTTTTAGCGAATAACGGGGGCGCGTGTTAAAGGGGCCCTGCAAGGACTTTTTACTGGTTTTTTAATTTGCACTGAACCTGAGCGCACTGAACGTAGTAACATAATGAAACTTTTCTTTTCTCGAATTTCGCATTATTTTAAAAGTTATAGGCAAATTAAGATTACAAAAGCAAGCAAAAAATAACCTCCCTCATGACGTCCTTTGGTTGCTTGAGTGGCCGTGAACTAGAGGAGGGGTAGTGAGCTGAGCGAGCGCTCACGGCTGCCGCACTCCGTGTCGACGGCGCGAGAGGGCGCCACTAAAGCATGTTCTGGATAGGTGGAATGCAGCGGGCAGCCAGAGCGGCTCTCATTGCATTTGCTGCGCGATTAAACACCAATTCGGCATGACACTTCATTGGCCACAAACGACAGCAAACACGGGGTAAAGATCAGTTCAGAATGAGAGCCACTTAGCGCTGCCATACCGCGAAACGGCCAAACCGCAAGACAAAGCTTCTCGCCGAAGGCCTTCGGAACGCTCGGAGGCGGTCGGATCCTCCTGTTCATACGACCGCAGCGCCGCCTCATACATCCGGGACTTTTCCGTGTCGGCGCCTGATCCCACTACTCCTTTCTAGTATGCGCCGCCTTTTTTACCGCTTGGAGGTGGGTACGTCGACGGGTCATTTCTTGTTTCCGTACTTTATGCACTGCATTTGTTTCTTTTCTGATCTAAAATACTGAACAAAAACTACTTTCATAGATAATTGAAACGGTTCGCGCCACTTATATTTTGTACTTCGACTAAAAAGAACCCTTTAGCGGCTCTGACCAGTAGTAAGCCCAGGACCAAAGACGTCACATTTTGCGTGCTTTCGGTACCGCGGGTCGCCCCCGTCGGTGGAGGAGGTTTCCGCGTCGTCCGGTTAAAATATGATGCACTGATATTTAGTTGGCTTGCCCGCGAACCCCAAGAGACGTGGAAACCAAAAAAAGGTCGACGCTTAAATATAATTGCAGGGCCCCTTTAAGGGCCCTGCAATGGCTTTTTTACTAATTTTTTATTTGCACCAAACCTGAGCGCACTGAACGTAGTAACTTAATGACACTTTTCTTTTCTCGAATTTCGATTTATTTTAGAAGTTATAGGCAAATCAAAGTTACAAAAACAAGCAAAAAATAACCTCCTTCATGACGTCCTTGGTTGCTTGAGTGGCCGTGAACTAGACGAGGGGTGGTGAGCTGAGCGAGCGCTCACGGCTGCCGTACTCCGTGTCGACGGCGCGAGAGGGCGCCACTAAAGCGTGTTCTGGATAGGCTGTATGTAGCGGGCAGCTAGAGCGGCTCTCATTGCATTTGCTGCGCGATTAAACACAAATTCGGCATGACACTTCATTGGCCACAAACGACAGCAAACACGGGGTAAAGATCAGTTCAGAATGGGCGCCACTTCGCGCTGCCATACCGCGAAACGGCCAAACCGCAAGACAAAGCTGCTCACCGAAGGCCTTGGGAACGCTCAGAGCCGGCCGGGTCCTTCGGTCCCTACGGCCGCAGCGCCGCCGCGTACATCCGGGACCTTTCCGTGTCGGCGCCTGATCCCACTACTCCTTTCTAGTAGGCGCCGCCTTTTCCACCGATTGGTGGCGGGTATGTCGACGGATCATTTCTTGTTTCCGTACTTTATAAACTGCATTTGTTTCTTTTCTGATCTCAAATGCTGAACAAAAACTACTTTTACAAATAATTGAAACGGTTCGCGCCCCTTATATTTTGTATTTCGACTAAGAAGAAGCTTTTAGCGGCTCTGACCAGTAGTAAGCCCAGGACCTAAGACGTCACATTACGCGCGCTTTCGGTACCGCGGGTCGCCCCCGTCGGTGGAGGAGGTTTCCGCGTCGTCCGGTTAAAATATGACGCACTGATATTTAGTGACTTTCTCCGTGCCCGCTGGCTTGCCCGAACCCCAAGAGACGTGGAAACCGCAAAAAAGGTAGACGCTTAATTATGATTGCAGGGCCCCTTTAAGCCATCCGCCGCGCTGCGCTTTACGCCGCTTCGCGGCGACAGTCTGCGGTGGCTCGTTACGAAAATGTGAACCCATTTGGCCCACCCGAAAACGCCGCTTCGCGGCGTCCGATTATTCGCTAAAGTGTCATTCGGTGAAACGTGGGCGTTCGCTAAAATGTCATTCGATCAAGTGAGTGCCTCCCATTTCTCGGAAGCATCTGTATACCTTTTCCCCTTTTACTTATATATATCAACATGTACACCTGTATTCACCAGGCGCGAGTAGCGCCTGTTTAACCACTGACTAGTGACGTCATCGACTAAAATGATCACGTGGCGAGCGATAGTCGCCGCTAAGTGAGCGCTTGGTATTCACCGGTCGTGTTTAGGGCCTAGTCGCCCCGCGCGACTAAGACAAATCTTAGTCATGGGGTAGGGCTAGTTTAGCCGGTGTTTAGCGGGTGACTAGCGGCTCAGCGCCATGGCCGACTCGTATCACCGCTGACCGCCGGCGCTAACGAAGCACTTACTGTCTCGGAACGCTGGGGGACACATCTAGAAAGAATCGGAGGAGCAAATATTGTGTAAATAGCCATGTTCAGCGGTCAGAGATACCGCTAAAGAGATCTCAGCAGGGCGCTGGACGACGAGAAAAATACGCGGTTACGGGCGCTTCCATATTTGTTTATGTCGCTGGCAATGCGGCCTCCGTGCTTCTCCCTGGCGTTGTGTTTGATTTTTTCTTTGTAAAACTCTGTCTCGGACAAAATGTCTCTCATTGTAACTTTTTCTTCCTGATAAACATTTAAATAATCTACAGACTATCCTTGGTAATGTCTACGTTAACAATACCCATCATACGCGTGTGGCGTTTACAGTGTGCGTCAGGTGACCGGTATACTCTAGATACGTCAGCTTCCACGTCTTGAGTGCTGATCTAGATAGTCGACACTGCTCGCAGTCGCGCGCGTGATATACCGCAGACCAGCATGATCGCTCGTTAGTCGCTAGGATTGCGCGTATAGCTCGCGACTACTTAGTCGTGCTACTAACACTCAAAATGGTTCACTCAGTCGTGCTCTGGTGTATACGGCGATACACCCGTCGTCACCAGGCACGAGTAGGCTTGTTTAAACGTTGATTAGTGACGTCTATCGACTAAAATGATCACGTGACAGAGACAGTCACCGCTAAGTGCAGCGTGTTCAGGCACTAGTTGCCCCGTTCGCGACTAAGGCACAATCGTTAGCATGGTACAGCGCTATATTCTAGCCGGTGTTTAGCGCGGTGAGCTAGAGGCTCAGCGCTCATGGCCGACTCGATAACGGCTGACCGCTCAGCGCTAACGAAGCGCTGACTGCTCCGGAACGCTGAGGACAGCGCTAGATAGCAGTCTGATGAGCAAATATGTGAAATAGCCGTGTTAAGTGTGTTAGAATACTGCTATTCATAGATCTCAGCAGTAAGCTGGACGACGAAAAATACTCATTTACGGTGCGCTTCCGTGATTTAGCTTGTCATGCCGCTGATCAATGGGGCTTCAACGTGTTTATCCGCTGGCGTCGGTCTTTTCGTATTTCTTTGTCAACAGCGTCTGTGCTCGGACAATATGTATCTACATGATGTAACTGTTTGTTGCCTGATAAACTATTTGAAAGTTTAGTTTATATACGATAAAATACCCATTTACGCAGTGGCGTTTAAGTATGCATATGACTGTGCAACCTATCTTTTTACGTCACTTCCGCGTGTTAGTTCTGACTAGATAGTCACCCGCTCGCTTCGCGCTCGTGAATACCGCAGAACATAATCGCTCGTTAGTCGCGGATTTCTCGTTTAGCTCGCGACTACTTAGTCGTGCTACTAACCTTAAAACGGCGCTAGTTAGTCGCGCCTGGTGAATACGGGTGATATTTTTGTGGGAACCACGTGTTCCCCGCATCCCCATCTAGGCTCAGCTCCAGGCAGGCCGTCGGGCGTCGCCATGTCGGTAAGCGTCCAGTATGCGTGGCGAGGCCGTATTCCCTTGTGGACGGCTCTCCCTCGCCCTTCGGTTGATCTGCCGAGGGCACACCCTTCTGGATCTTGGTGCTTGGACGCGTCCGACCACCCTGGGCGCGTCCATTCCCGCAGGCGGCCGAATCCGACGGCCAGGGCGACTCTCGCTGGGGGAGGCTCTGCTCGACGGAGCCTTCCTTTCTTGTTCTGACCCTCCCCTTCTATGATATTGTCAAGCGCGGCAGCGCGGGCTCCGACTGGCGATCCTGTCAATAGAGACAGCGCCGTTACCTCGGACATTGTTGGCCTTCGGGCATACGTGTGCCGTTAACGTCTATAAACACGTCATTATACGGACTCAAGGAACCTTCTGTGTTTCTAAGTAGTGCCCCAAAGGGGAAACCCACAACGTGCAATCAAATGTTATCAAAGGCAGAAAACTCGTACTGGAGGAATTGAAAAGCAGAGAATCTACTGTGCGATGCACAGTAGATGCTCTACTTTCCGATTCTTATCCTGTTGGCAACTATAGTTGTATTTATTTGTGATATCATTAGACACCTCCCCTGTTTCTTTGCCACAATTGGGATCCCCCATCACTGTTTCTAGTTTTTATAGGGTATCCGAAAGATCATACGTGAGAATTACTCTATACTATACTTCGTTCCAGCTTAGCGCCGAGCGAAGCGGATGCTACAAGCACGAGCCAGCTGTTTCAAACTGCACTTTCAGTTCTCGAGTGGGCATGCATGGCAAGACTGCTCAAAGGGTTGATCTTGCTCTCGTAGCTTACCCTTGGCTCGGAGCTAAGCTGAAGTGAAATATTCCGCAATATCCCGAGAGATGTCCCAGCCCCGAATGATAACCCACCCCCTATTTTTGGCACGATTTGTTATTTATCTTGTCAGAAACACCGAAAGATAGCGCACAATTAGTAATTGCAGCGACCCTGGCCAATGGTGACCTTGGCAGAAATAGTGTTACTTAGCCATGGCGGGATATAAGCGAACATTGCTTACTTGGAAGGACAGTATAGTCTTTGGTTCATTACCACTCCCTGCAATCACAAGTTTCGCAGGTCACAAAAAGCTAAAACTGGCATTTTCTCAACTTTTATTTATTGCACATCTAAAGTTAGCCCACTCCTTATTTTCAACCAATTTGCTTTCGATTTTAGGTGGTCTATCTCTCAGGAATATTACGGTAGATAATATTCTCGCCTGAGACAACTTGCAAATCAACCTGAAACATAATGTATCAATTTGATCAAAGGCAGCACCAACTAAGCAATCAGAGTTGGAACGATAATGTGTATACTATTGCGGAAAACAGTTCCCAGAACATGAGAGCATTTACGAAAGTGCATCACTGTGCCATCTACCGGTATCTGACCTGGTTTTGAGGGCAAAGAAAGGTGGATGCATGCCCTATACTGTGCTTGGAGGCACGTGTGTTTTGTAGCTCTTCTGCGACACGATGAAGTTAACTCAATCGGTCGCTGATTGGCTGCCCTTTTGGTCACGTGATGTGACGTTGCGATTGAGTTTTTCCCTACGGATTCCGATGGAGTTCGAGCTATGCTGGTGAAATAATAAAGTTAGCGGTGACGTCAAAATGTCGTCACGATTGAGTTTGGCGATTGAGATAACTTTGTAGTTGTCAGGCAGCCGGAGTTGCCAAACTCAATGAAGATGGCGACGTTCACGCTCGCGGATGGGGCGAGCCAAAGCGGTCTTTCGCGGACTATCGCTACGTTTTTGATATGTTCGGTTCAAGGTTCGTCAGGGATGTAGTCGGGGAATATTAACCGACACTCGCTGGCTCTGACAGTTGCCGCGGAAGCTTTGGCGGCGTCGCGAGGGGCCATTTGCTGACAGCCGAGCAGCAAGTGCTCTCAGCTTCTGAGTCGCTTGAGGCAAATTTTGGTCCGGCGAAAACATCACCGTGCATCGGTGCGCTGTGAGTCGCGTTCTTTTGGATGTTAAAGAGACGATAATCGATCACCCGGGGTTCAAGGTGGGTGGACTTCGCGCGAAAGAAAGACGGAGAGACGACAACCAAGAAGTTCAGCGATGCGAATTCAGCAGTGCGCTCGGTAAATACTCTTACGTATCAATACGCTGTGTTCTAATACAGTCTGAATTGAACATTTTCTCAACGCGCTTGCACGACAGCTCTCGGTAGAAAACGGGCGCCTCATTCAACTCGATGAGTGTCGTGCGAGATCGTTCTAAGCGCACATTCAAGCTTACTCTAGTGATTGCATGTGTATAATTCATCCAAAGGTCTAGGGCCCCAACATCGGGGAATTGTTCAGCTTAAGCACGCTGTGTCTGTTCTTCCTTCACACTTGCCAAACTCTGTATGGACAGATTATGATACATAATTTTGATTGCCTGATACGCTGCACCTCTTTGCTCTGCAAGACATGATTTTTGGTATCATTTAAGCCAAGTGTAAATACATCCACATTATTTTTTTTGCAATTATTATTATTATCTTTATATTGCAGGCTTTTGGGGATGTTATCAAAACCTACATGCTACTAGTTCCAAGCACAGACTGCATTAGCATAGAAAGCATCTATCTAGCCTTGATGTGCTTTTGGACAACTGAAAAAGTTAGAAACATTAATATCAGAGGCCGTTGTGTGCAGGTGACAGCGACTAACCCCTGAAACCGTGGTTGCACACCAATTCCTCGCAATCTCAATGGATGCTGTGCTGTCCCAAGGCCAAGCTTAACAAAAAGCATTGCTTAAGATTCTGTTGTGGATCAGTGAATAGGATGCTCAAAAGCAGGTCCAGTGGTTGCAAAGGTTCTGGGCACAGCAACATCATTTGCCTTTCTGCATAAGGCAGGCTCCCAGCATCTTCCCGAGCCCCTTGCTCCTCAAGGGTTCGACCCCGAAGAAGAAATTCACATTCACATCTTTCACAGCAGAGGACAAGCTGTGCAGCGTTGAAAATAATAAAGGTGGCTGCCTCTGCACCCCAATTAGTATGTGCTGCCTACTAGGGTCGCCCTCGTCAAACTTGCAGCCTGACAGCCGTCAAGCCTGTTACCAGCTTTATCTTTCGAATCGTCACATTTGAAATATACTTGTGTGCATCTGCTTGCAATTTTGTGTCATACATTGTAACTTGCCCAATCTAGTATACACGGCAAGTCCCTTTTGACTGCAGAGCAATCTACCTAGCAGACAGTACAAGCGGCATTCAATTTTGTTGGGATCTTTTATCGACTACCTATTATAGATAAAGGAGCAGTTTGATACGAGGACACTTTTCTTGGTCTGAAGCAATTTAATATGCATTAAAACGCCTGACACCAAGCCCATAGCAGGCAAGTCTGGTATTTCAGAAAATTCTGTTATGTTAGAAAAAGATAGACATAACAAGTATATTTCTTTTTATTGGTCTGGTACCTGGGCTGAAGAAACACCTCACCAAGCATGTGATGTCAGAGATTTTTTGGTATGGCACCTAAAATTATAACTTTATACGTTTGTGATAAGTTGCTTTTTCTGAAAAAGCTTTGTAACACAATGTTTATGGCAAGGGTAACCTAGTAAAAATGCAAACCGCATAAGCTAGACTCCGAAGCATTACGACTGAGAACAAAAGCAGGGCCCCCTCACGGATGGCATCTCGTTTCTCATCGACTGTGTAAGCATTCCAGCTCCAACAGTGTATTGTTCTAAGCATAGAGAAAGAAAAGGTGAAGAATTAACTGTGGTTGCTGGCATCTGGATGATTGGAGCCACCGTACCACCATTCATTGGGAAATTTCTGGTTCTTTGTATACGAAATTCACATTGACATCAGAAGTTGCGGTACAAGTGTCGGTACATAAACAATTGCACCGAGATTTGCTGACCTAAAAATTTTATTCCATGTATGACAATTTTGTCGGGTATGACCAAGGTACTTCTGCAAATCTTGTTTCCATGCTCTACTGAAATCATGACAGAAGGAAAATAGTGCATATAGGGAGCATTTTTATTGTAGATGAAAATTCTGCACCACCATGAGATGCAGCACAAGTGTGGTCAGTGAAGATGACTGCTGGGCATGTGCAGCTGCTTGTCCCGCCAGAGCCTGCAACCAAAGTACACAAAAGGGGCTAATGCTTACAAATACATACATTTTTAAACAGCATGTTAGAGATATTGCATAGAACAATATAATCCCAGTAGTGTATGGCATACCACTGCTTTAACCTTCTCTCATAACTCTCATGCAGTACTGGAAATAGCAAGAATGCGAGACTTCGGAAAGACGTTTAGTTTATGCGAGCACCTTCCTAACCAAGGAAGTGCTCAGACCAGCACACTCATGCTGTGGGTTTTCCAGTACAGCATGTAACCTATGAGACGGGCAGCCCTCAGCAATGTGCATTTAGCTTGATCTAATTACTTTGCAGTAAACAGGCCTGCTCCGTCGATCACATAACAAAATGGAAAGGGACAAGCTGGTGGAAATCGGTCACTTCGAAACCCAACAGAAGGTCAGAAAAGGAAAAGGAAGGAAAACACAAGACTGCTGCATTCACCTTCCTTTCTGCTATAACTGTCTGTCATAGCTGATTTCCAATGACACGCTAACTGTTGTTCCCATCAATGCACTTGGTGCTGTGGAAGTCCAGCTCTTCCACATTGTGTTGAGCCAGCAACAAAGGATGTGAGCACGAGCTGCTCTGGATGTAACTGAATAAAGCAAGGATGAAGAAACTCGGCCTAAAATAACTTATTATTGCCATATAATGCAGGTTTTCTTTCCACGGTTCTCTGCACAATGCTTGCCAGCCAATTTTGGACCTTGACTGCACTTCTCTAAAGCTAGGGAATTCATGTTGCACTCCAGCAGCATGTGCAATGCAACCAGCTGCTCCCGCTGAGTGGGCGAGAGGTCCTAAACAGTGCAGTTGGGGGCAGTTCAGGCCCTGACCATCCAGGGTGGCAGTTCACCTGATGACTGGTGCACGGCTGACAACATGACACAGTTTCAGTAGCACGCATACATGGTTTGCGTGTGATGTCATGTCAGTAGGCGCCGTGGTGGTGGCCACCACTCTGTACATGTCAGAGGCAGTTAATGCCAGAGGCTGCTCCTATTGCCACGTGCGTCTCTGAGCAGGCGCGCTTGTGGCAGCGTGATTGTCGTGCTTGTTTGCCTTGCAAAGGTCCGAGGTACGATGCCTTGCCGTGCAGGCACCTTTTTGTTGTTTCTGTAAATGTGGCATTCTGGTGAATTCAAGAACCCTCTTGCTTCTTCGAAGTTCAAATGTTATATGCGCCGAACCTTCTACGCCGAATGTCTCAGATACCCACGTATATGAGGGTGAGGCGATACGGATTCTCGCTCTTACGCTCGATCGTGCTTCTCCGCCTTGATGCCTGCAAAGCTACCTCTTTGTATTTTTGTCTTGGCACAAGTTTACCAAATTGAATGTTTCGTTTTTGTTCATTCATCACCTCATCATCTGTCATTCGTGACATTTTGGTGGAGGTGTGGGGCATTAACAAAAAGGTGCATGGACGGCCAGGCATCGAACCTCTGACCTTTGCAAGGGAGGCAAGCACGACAATCACTTTGCCACAAGCGCGCCTGCTCGGAGACGCGCGTGGCAATATGTGCTAGTGCAGGAACTTGGGCTAGGCCGAGGCAGAAGTTTAAACCGTCAAGTGATTACGACAAAGTTTGCCCGTATTTGTCCAGTTCAGTATGCAGAAAATATTGCCCTGAGTGCTGGCAAGAACCATCTGCTACTTACTCTTAACTGGACTATTACAGATTGTGATCTCTAGCCAAAGGTGGAGAACTTGAATACCCAAGTGCAAAAAATTAAGAGAAATATGCAGAAGTGCATGACGACAATTTTGCCGAGTTCGATAGGCAATGCCCAGCTAGGTGCTTCCTGTTCCCACAGCCCTTTAAACCTTCCATATAAATAGCAGATGTCAATTTTGGAATTGGTGAGCCAGTTTTGTCTTAGTGTCATTTCTGTGTCAATTTCAGAGTGGTGGGTAGCTGTAGTGTTGCCGGGAATGTTTGGTGGAAGCAGGCTGCTGTTGGGAAATGGAACCGGAGACAGTGTGGGAATGTTTGGTGCAAGCGCGCCACTGTCGGGAAACAGATAACCGGAGCCACAGCCTTTTTGCAAACTAACACTTAGTCTCATCCATTTTTCTGCTGTCTTGTTCAACACAAAACTCGACTAACCATGTGTGAATTGCCTCTGCACCATGGGTACACCTAAGTTTTTGTGAGTCTTGTTGAGGTGTCACCTTGCTAGAAACACGGTTGGGCCTATGGCCACCTTGGGAGCTACCGACCAGGCACAATAATGTTTATGACAGCTTCTTCGACCTCCCTCGTAGTTATGCATGGTGCAGATAGTGGTCACAGTTTTATGTAATTGCTGAGATGGGCACAAAAACTGTCACTTTGGGCCACTGGAGCCAGCACAGTTCACCATGATCACAGTGTAGCAAAGCTGCAACCACAGACCATCAGTGGCCATCAGCATGAGACTACCGACGGCACTCGTGCATAATACATGTTAATGACGCGAAATAGGTGCAAACAGTGTATCATGGAGATGAGTCCAGACTTTTTGTACCTACCATTTGGTGGTGGTGGTGGTGGAGCTGCCACCTGTGCTGGATCCTCACTAGCACCTTTGGTCGCAGCAGATGAGTCCTGCAAAATCCAATTAAACACATGTTAACGCACAAAAAATTGACAGCCTTTCTGGTTACGCGTTGATGTAATGCCCCTTGCCTACACCTTAGAATTCAAATATCGGAGTGCCTCATGCACAGGTCTAGAGAAATTAACTCGTGAGCTTGAGCGCTACGATCCGAGCTTTCGAAGAAACATTACGAAGCAGCACACTCGCGTAAAAGTCAATAAGACCAAAAACAACACGGTGTCTGCTCACTACCAGTAGCAAGTTTTAGCAGACCGTTACCGTGTTCTGCGGTGGCCACAGTACGGCTGGTAAGGCTTTAAGCGCGCTGAAAAGAGCGCTTCAAAGTTACAGCGCGAGCTACCAGTAGCAATTTCGCTGCGCACGGCAACGCAACGCTAAAACCGCCTATTGCGATTCCCAGCACTTACCAAAACTGCAGCCGAGATGCCGTGTGGCGACGGACGAGGCGCGTCCCCTCTCGAAATCATGCGCCTTCTTCCGTGTCTTTGCGGGCCAGATTCTGTCCTACTCCTCGAGTTCTGTGACGACACTTGGGTGACGTCCCCCACCAGACTGCCGAGTGGCCATCGCGACGTGACAACCTTTGAAAAAGCCTGACTTGACAGCAAAAATTCCAGAAGTGAGGCAAATCTTCGTACAGGCAGACGAGCACTTTACGCGCGACATCCACCGTCGGCCATGACGATTCATCACGATCGCGATGCAGCTCACGCATGGCGATCATCTAAATTGTTTCACTTACGTAAAAAGACATGATTCATGCGACCTAAACTTGACACCGGTAATTATATTTAGATTGTACCGAATTCTACATTTTCAGAAGTTAAAAATGTTGCTTTTACGAGAACCTCCGATGCGGCGTTGCGCATTCCCCTCTAGGGACATTTTCTGGGTACAAATCCCGATGAAGTTACAACTCAATCGCCGCTGTGCGTCGACGTCATCAACACGCCGCGATGAAGTTCCCTGTCAGTTGAGTTCGCCGCCGATTGAGATTAGGCTCCTCCCACCGGCGACGTCACGATGAAGTTTCTCCATCGCTTTTTCCAGCATAGACAGACTGGCACAAAGTACCTTTTTGGCGGCCACCGTCATGAGTCTGCTACAGACGCCGCAGTTAGACATAGTGCTCGCAGCTTTGCGGCGCATATCGTTGAGCCGGCGCGCGTGACTTTATACTCTGAGTTGTTTTAATTAAGAGCAAAGCCAATGCTACGAGCCAATGTGGCCAGTCAAACAGTGTTAAATGCGCTACGTCACAGCGTTCGTGCGCAAGTGCTATCAACAGCTAAGGTAATAAAAGTGCAGTAAATGTGCCGTGACCTTGCACTTTTAACCTGCATGTGTTTGTTTGTATGTCTTTCAGCCTATCTGCACTCTGATTAACGGTGAAACAAGGCATGGGATGAACTGACCTTATTGCTCAGTTGACTTGCCGTGACATTTTGCCTTTCAGCGTCGTAATCGACGCCCGCGACGCTCAATTGCTGTTCTTCTGTTTCTTGTTTTGGAAATGAGTTCGCCCCATTAATCGTTCAGCTTACAGTTCAATCGCCGCCACATCACTTGTCATTCGTAATAATATTGCATTGTTGACATATATATTGTTAGGCAAGCCATTCGGCTGGAAATCGTGCTTGAACTTTTGAACGCGACTTCTAGCCAAATGCTGGCATAGGAATCGTCTAAAATATGTGCGACACGCTAGCTCCCAGGCTACCGCCCATTCGGACGACACACGACGGTTGCAAACAGGACATCTAATGAATGCCGTCCTGCTAGTGCGAACGTCTCCAGAAGCTAGAAAAACCAAATGAGATCTGCCATCGGCGCGTGGATCCTGGAGCGGCACCTTTTAATACGACGCTGAAAAGCAAAATGTCACGGCAAGTCGACGGAGCCATAAGGTGGGTTCATACCATGCCTTGTCTCACCGTATATACTATATCATACCACTGGCTAATAGCAAGTCTGGTTTTTAAATGCTGGGCTTTCATGTTTTTCTTCATATTGCACCTTTTGATACGTACTTGCTATTAGCCAGCGATATGATATATACGGTGAGACAAGGCATGGGATGAACTCACCTTATGGCTCCGCCGACTTGCCGTGACATTTCGCTTTTCAGCGTCGTAAGAAAGGTGCCGGCCCAGGGATCCACGCGCCGATGGCAGATCTCATTTGGTTTTTTCTGGTTTCTGGAGACGTTCGCACAGCAGGACGGCATCCATTAGATGTCCTGTTTGCAACCTCTGGTAGCTAGGAGGCAACCGTTGTCGTTTGTCGTCCGAATGGGCAGTAGCCTGGGGGCCAGCGTGTCGCACATATTTTAGACGATTCCTATGCCAGCATTTAGCTGAAGTCGCGTTCAAAAGTTCAAACACGATTTCAAGTCGAATGGCTTGCCCAACAATATATATGTCCCAATCCAATATTATCACGAATGACAAGTGATGAGGCGGTGAATAACTGAGTAAACTGAACGATTAATGGGGCGAACTCATTTCCAAAACAAAAATGACCGCATCTCCAAGTGGTGAATAATGTTGATTGGGGCGAAGCTCGGGTGGTGCTGATGATACTGATTTTGGTCATAGGTATTGGTGCTTGCTGTCGGCGTTGACGCTTTGCCGCCGCTTCCCGAACTCTCAACTCCGGGTCCGCTTGGCGTTTTGACGCTGTGCAGCAGCTTCTCGCGCCCTGGTCTCCGGAGCAGCTTGCTGTCTACGTAGATGCTGAGGCGCTGCATGCCGAGCTTTTCGGTCCTTTTCATTCGTGGAAGTAGGAGAATCTGTGGTTAGGGTGCCTACATGTCTGTCTGTCTCAGGGTGAAGACATCCATTGTTGCACTGAATGTTCAGCGCGTGACGCTCTCGCGCACTCGGTGCGTGACTTGGGCGCTAAAATGGCGTCTCTGCATTAGCCAAAGCTACGCGCTCGAGCTGATTGACACCGGATTGCGCGTACTTCAAAATGCATTAAAAAAAACGATTGGGCGTAAAAATGGCTGAGATGTCACCACTCAAGCAAAAGCGCGCGTGTGTATGAAGGCACTCTATGTGTGGTTTTCTTCTTTTTCTTTTTTTAAGCAAACAGATGGGATTTCATCTGAGAACGGGCCCCTACTCTTTTTTTCTTCTTTTCTTTTTTCATAATTTTTTTCATCTTTTTTTTCCAATTTTTTTTTGCCCTACAAGAGCACGTGAGCATGTGCTCACGTGCTCGTGAGCACGTGGTCTCACGAGCAGAAGCACGAGCACCCGACGCCGGCCTACGGCGGACGGCGGACGGCGGACGGACATACGGACATGGCTAGCCCCAAGGAGAAGGGGTATCCACACGAAGGAGAACTCCGCGGACGGATGTCGTGACGTCAACGACCCGGGAAACTCCGTCCCGGCTCCGCCGCGTGCACCTGCAGAGCTTTCGTGCTGATGGAACGAAGCCTCCGCGCCTCCGCCACGGAGGAGAACGGCGCCGCGAGGCATCAAAAAGGGATGACGTATGTCTCACGTGATGCGCGCTCCGCGGAGGAAAGGGCGGATTTCTCCTTCGTGTGGATACCCCAATGGGGTATCCACACGAAGGAGAAATCGCCACTTCCTCCGCGGACGCGCATCACGTGAACAAACGTCATCCCTTTGATGCCTCGCGGCGCCGTTCTCCTCCGTGGCGGTGGCGGAGGCTTCGTTCCATCAGCACGAAAGCTCTGCAGGTGCACGCGGCGGAGCCGGGGACGGAGTTTCCCGGGATGTTGACGTCGACATCCGTCCGCGGATTCTCTTCGTGTGATACCCCTTAAGGGGTATCCAGGGGTATCCACACGAAGGAGAACTCCGCGGACGGATGTCGTGACGTCAACATCCCGGGAAACTCCGTCCCCGGCTCCGCCGCGTGCACTTGCGGAGCTTTCGTGCTGTCAGCACGAAGCCTCCGCGCCTCCGCCACGGAGGAGAACGCGCCGCGAGGCGTCAAAAAGGGATGACGTATGTCTCACGTGATGCGCGCTCCCGCGGAGGAAAGTGGCCGATTTCTCCTTCGTGTGGATACAGACGAAAACAATTGAGCGTCGCGGGCGTCGATAGCGGCGTAACAGCAAGATCGATTGCTCGGGCTCGAGACTGACTCTGGCTTGCCACACGGAGCCCTTTTGTACACGCGTGGGCTTCTGGAACATTCGGCGTAGATGGTTCGGTGCGTAGAACATCCTAACCTCGAATCAGCAAGACGGTTCTCGAATTTACCAGAGCATCACATTACAGCAGACTTGGGAAGTAATCCGGTAACGGATTACTTGTAATTCGTTGCTTTTTCAAGTAATTTTGGACTTGCCACGTTACTTTTTGTGGCAGAAATTTGTAATTCAATTTCGTTACAAAATATTTATATTGGATTACTTTAATTGCTCGTTACTTTTTCTTAAATATGAACATAATAAAGACACTGGAGCAATATCAGCAGGCAATTAAGAGGCATAGAGATTACAAGGGCAACAAATTTAAATATAAACCATCGTGAAAAAAGAATAACAAAAAAGACGATTTTTCGTTTGACCGGTCATTAGAACCACTAGAAAGACGTGAAAATACTATGTGAAAAACAAAGATCAAGAAGACTTCTGTAACAGTAAAAGCTGTGACCCCGACGGTATACAGATAAAGCCCGGCAAACACGTCATTGATCTTATCTCCGCTTGTCTGACGCATATCTTCAATCTTTGCTTTCAAAACAGCATATTCCCAAAACGAATGCAGCTCGCAAGAGTATCGGCCCTATATAAAAAGGGCGATAAAAACGATCTTGGTAATTATAGACCGATTTCAATTTTGCCAGTGTCCTCTAAAGGTTTAGGAAAAATGCTGCTCCTCCGAATGTCAATATTTGCAGATAGTCAGAACGTAATCAGCCCATCTCAGTTCGGTTTCCGCAAGCAACGATCTACTGAACTCGCTCTTCTCACTCAAAAAGAATACATTCTTAAAGGTTTTGAAACTAAGAAACTAATTCTCGGCTTATTCATTGACTTCACGAAGGCTTTCGATTTTCTCGATCAGAACCTTCTAATTAAAAAAACTCGAAATATATGTTTATCGGGGTCAGAGTTTCGCTTCTTATTCAATCATACTTGTCTTCTCGTCAGCAGTATGTCGACATCACCGGTCAATTGTCCGATGTAAAGCCAATTAAATCAGGGGTTCCTCAAGGAAGCAATATGGGTCCCTTTTGATTTAATCTTTATATAAATGATATCGTAAATATAAGCAATTCAACGAAATTTATTATCTACGCAGACGACACGAGCATGCTGTTTAATGGAGATAACCCCGCAGAACTCATTGAGAACGCAAACGCTAGAGAATTTAAATACATGGAGTACGTATAATGGGTTAAAAATAAATGTGAATAAGACAAAGGCAGTTTTGTTTCGTCCGAATTAAGGGTAAAATTGTTAACATAGAGGAGGCTATAATGTTCAATTCTTCTAAAATAGAAGTGGTACCAGCATTTAAAACTTTAGGTGTCTTTTTTTTCAGAGAACATGTCATGGGATGCTCATGTAAATTATGTTACATCAAAACTGTCTAGCATTGTTGGCCTGGCGTATCGTCACAAACATATTTTGCCTTTTAGAATAAAGTTGCTAATATATAACTCGCTATTTTACTCACAAATTATTTACGGCCATTTAACTTGGGGAACAACCACTCATACAAATCTACAAAAGATATTTTTATTACAAAAAAGATACTACGAAGCATTTCCAATGTTTCACCGGAATTTCCAACGGAAAAATTATTTACCCAGCTAGATGTAGTAAAACTTTTAACTTGTATCGATATCGCCTATGTGTTAAATATAAAGCTGAAATGAGTATGAATGTACGACGTCTTGTGAGCTTAGCTGACTTAAAAGGAAAAGTATATGCATATCCAACGAGAGTCACAGAACCTTGGGAAGTCTCATTTTTAGAACTAATTACGGCCTTCAAACCGCGGCGTTTACTCTCCCAACCACCCTCAACTATTTTTGTGCGCAACACATCGAGCTTGAAACTAAATCTGCAAATAACCTTAGGAACATAATAATTCTTAGCCAAACTGATCAAATGTGAGAGGCATGTTTATATATTCATTTTTTTGTATATCTATACTATTGCTACTGTGACTTTTCTGTTTTGAACATCTCGTTGATGTATCATATGATTTTTCTGTTAACCTTTTTACCGCTGCTGACTTCTGAGGGCTCGGGATCAGTCAAGCTGTTTTAACAACTTTTTGCCTAAGCCCCCACCAACACTGTACCTCATTGTTGGGAAATGACGCTATTATTAAAGCCGAGTATATTTTGCATCTTTCGATCACCTTCCATCGTATTTTTCTTCTGAGAAACGTCTTCGTGTTTAATGATTTTTTACTTTTACACCATTTGAAAGGCCCGTTTCAAATGGGACCTTTCGTAGATCGGTTCCTTACCTCCGCGTCCCCTAGCGGAGGTAGATGCTGCTACTGAGCATGCACACCGCTAGCTTTGTCTGCAGAATTCCACAGATCGTTTCAGGTCGCCGTAAGCTAGCGGGATGGCGGCTCTGGTTGTAGCTTTCGCTGCCTTGTCAGCTTACAGGTGAACAGAGTGCACCTACATTCTTTCTCTTAAATACAATATTTCATTGTTATAATGACTACCATAATGCGGGTGTATGAGAAATGAAAAGTAGTGTTGCAGAACATTTTTGGAAACATCAAAATTGTTTCTATTGTTTTTTTGTTAAGCGTATATACTGGGAAAGTAACGTGAAAGTAATTTGCAAAGAAACGAGTAAAATAATCCGTTACTTTTCAGCGAAAATAAATTTTAACGGTAATCTATTACATTTGGGGCTCGGTAATTTGTAATTGTAATCCATTACATTTTTTAAGTAACGGGCACAAGTCTGCATTACAGAGTCAACAAAAATGTGTAGCCGCGACCAGGAATCGAACCCTGGCTTTTTGCGTGGAATGCAATTTCCCGTTCGGTTATCGCGCCAGCTGCGCGCGCGGCTATATGTGACCTTGTGCTGGCCCCTAGGTAACGTCTCGGCAGTGTGTACTGCTAAGCAAAAAAAAAAAACCTTAAAACAAGTTTTTTTTTTTTTTTAGCAGCTTGGTAGGGACACGCGTGTCAAAAAATTCATTTTACGGGAAAAAATTTTAGAGCGATATTGACGGCGCGAGATTTATTTTAGGTGCGTCTGAATTATGCGCGCAAAGTCCATGACGTCACGGAATGGTATACACTCTTTCCACCTCAACAAGATTGTCATACGCTCTCTCCTCCACCTCAACGTGATGGCCACAGTTCCTAATTGCCACAACTTCTCTTCTCCCCGCGCCCGAAATGCCGAGAGAGAAATGAAGTGGAAAGGAGTTGACTACCGACTAAATTCCGTCTCGCGCCATCAATATTCCTCTAAACATTTTTTTTTCGCGGAAAATTCGTTTGTTATCACCCGTGTCCCAAGCAAAGTGTTTAAAGAAATATACATTTTTTTTTTCACTGGCCCTTTAAGGAGGTGCGCCTGCAAGCCCGCCGCCAAGTGGATTAAATATATATTAACTATAATATACAATGTAGAAAAGGATTTACAGTCCCCACATGCACACACATAAACATATATACACATGCACGCACACACGCGCACGCTCATATAGATATCTATATGCACACAGAAACACGCGTGCACGCACACAGAGGAACTCATCAGCATGCACGCACGCGCGCGCACACACGCGCACACATGCACACTTACTGTACTATATGACAAATGGAAGTGGACCGGAGCAAAGAGGGTCTTTCTTCTGCGCACAAGAAATAGCCATACTTCTTAAACCTTTGACACTCTGTCAAGTGGAAGGGGCTGACGTTCCCTCGGCGGAACAGTGAAGAGCTCCCCTGTGGTTGCAAAAATTAATAACTGGTCCTGTTTTTGTTTTCTTTTTATTGTTTATGTTTTCCGCTGCGTCTGATGGAGCGAATGTTCGAGCAAATGTTTTTAGTTTTCTTTTGGTCTGAGCGATATCTTTGACGCCCTGTTTGCGAGAGCGTTAGCCATGCAGATCTTCATGCAACAATTTTGCTTCCATTTTATGTTAATGTTTCTTAAAACTAGCTTCATTTAATTTTAACACTGCGCTAATTTCGGAAAATATTATTAATTTACACAACCTTCTCTTTGGTTGTAGATGCACTAAGGCGACACTGATAATCGTTGTCTTCAACCTCTTTCAATATATTGAAACTTTAAGTAGATATTCTTTTTCCCTGTTTCAGAAAAACACGTGAGGTTCACGCAATGCTCGATTTTTAGGTTGACTACTATTCCGCCCAACAGGGTAAGCATCGACGTCGAACCGTACGTGGAGCTAGACCGAACCAGCTGCAACGCTTAAAATAAGTTCGTTTGACCCAACGAGGTTAGAGATCAACGACATTCGTATCTTGTTCCCTTGCGTTGTCAATCACCGCGCCGTCCGGTTTTTAAATAGCTACAGGGATCCTTCTGAACCTTCTATATAAACCCGCAGATCTGCTAGGAGTACCAAGAATTTCTCCAAGAGTACAAGCTTCATACTGAGGTTAGACGGAGCGTGTAAGATGGCAAAGAAACTTGAACTGATTGTACTTGTTGTTCTTGGGGTGCTACTACTTCAACAGTGAGTATAAATTACTATATAGTTAGGAAGCTCTTACTTTCGATAACGTTTTTTGTTCTAGTCTCAAGTTTGATTTGTATCGGCTATATGGGATATGGCTATATCGAAGCCATCAAGGATGTTTAGTGAAAAATTGGACCCGTGTGTCGTCTCTGTTGTCTTATTGCGCCTGGGTATTGGTGGGCTGGAGCAGAAGAGATAGGATTTCTGCGGTTCCAGTAGGACGATTACCTTGAATACATCTGGCTAATTGAGCTTCTTTTTGCCATATTGTTCACCTATACAGTAGAATAGCTTTCCTCAAAGATTCTTGAGGAAAGTGCGACTTGTCGCACGAGAGCCGTGTACGGCAATTAAGAGAAAGGTATTTTATCTTCCACATCCTAAGCCGCATCACGCGGCTCTCCGTCGCTTATATATGTGTGGAGGGTGAGATATTGTTAGCGCAGTCCTTTTATTGATTAACCACACTGCTACAAGAACGGAAGAGAGATCCAGGCGGCAAGACAAAAGAGAGGTAGCTTTCGTGAACGACAGAACAGTACGTTCTTTCTTATATCCTTGCGGTG
The DNA here is from genome assembly GCA_037355805.1 of Ixodes ricinus. Lineage (NCBI taxonomy): Eukaryota > Metazoa > Arthropoda > Arachnida > Ixodida > Ixodidae > Ixodes > Ixodes ricinus. The sequence goes on along the minus strand of JAZHYW010039661.1, from coordinate 52,607 downwards.
ACTCAGGCGATCACTGAAGTACGGCTTGTGTCTTCTAACGATTCTCGAAGGGAAGGAACTTCAATCTATGGTGATGTTCTTCCTTCGGCAGTACGTTATTATATGTTTCGATCAGTGACTCTTTTTTCTTGCCTGTTCTATCTGGACAGGAAGATGAAGTAGTTCGGGGGGAATATCCCTATGCTCAGTTTAACCCTAAGCTAGTCGACAGTGGCTGCTACGAACCACAGGAACCAGTCCAACTCCCAGATTATATCACGTGACCTAACGGACCGCGTGTCACTGTGCCGAAACTGAAGGCCACGTTTACACGCTCTTCGCTCTGATTTCGCTCCGATGGCTCATCGCGTTTGCGGCGATTCATTTTAAAATGGAGCTAATAAGACATGCTTGAAGATGACGACGTGTTGAGTGGATGGAACGCGCAAGCTCTTACGGAAGCTCGTAAAAAAGACTATCGAATCGTACAGATGGCACAAATGGCATTGCTATGCTTGTCAACTAGCAAGCCGACTTTCTATATTTTTCGAGAAAAGTATTGATGATAAATTCCTACCCTTTCTTCTTCGAAAACATCGCCCATTCCATCGCCGCTTCGCTCTCTCAATCCCACGCGTTTTAGACTATTGGAACTTCTAGGTGGACTTGGCCTCTACCTTTTTAGTTCGTACGTCTAAAAGGGTTCTAAAATCATTTTAAATTTGCCGATAATAAAGTTACCTTTTGCTTCGGCCTGGCTATTCGCAACTCCAGCGCGCCGCTCGCCCTCCCGCGGACGAGCGGAGAACTAGAGGAACGGGGACGGCAGCGGCGGCGGCGGCGAGGAAAAGGTGGCTGTGGCAGTCGGCCTTGATGCGCGAAGCCATTGTAACGAAAAAAGTGAGCGCGTTAAAATAGGAATTCTTGTGCTCCACCTCGTAACAGCGTTACACGAAGGACCGGGATGTCTAATTTCATTAGGGACTTTTCGTATATCGCATACGTTGCGGATTCTTGGTCTTCTGCATGACCGCCAGCTCGATCTGTGCTCAACGTGACGGCAAACGCTCCGGCTAATAATGTAGAGCTCTAGCGTTCGGTCTATGAAAAGTCTATTCTTTGCCCTAAGTGGGAGAACACTGCATGGTCGCGCAACGATATGTCGAGCAATACACGTCGGGAATGGGTTTGCGTTTTAAGGCCGTAGAAACATGACCATTTATTCCAAGCACTTTTAAAAGATAGAGTACGCGTACTTGCTTTTAGGTAATTATAAAATGAATAAAGAAATGCCCGAAGCGTTTTAAGCGCGTCTGTGTTAGCCAGCCGTTCGTGACGAGAGCTTGGAACAAGCAGTTTTTGGGGAGAGGGGCCACAACGTTGCAAATAACACGGTAGAAAAAAAGAAAAGTACAGTATATTAAAATATGCATTTTTGGTAGTGCAATGAATAAGACCCCTAAACCCCTAAACACGCCGATTGTGGTAATAGGCAGTTTTAGCATAGCGTTACCGCAGGCTACCGTTGGCTACCGTGAGCAAGGCAACGCTCCTGGCATGCGCGAGCCTCCGGTTGTAATGCTACACCCCACGGTAGTCTGCGGTAACAAACTTCTTATCAATAACCATAGGCCAGCTTGATCACGTGTTGCAATACACTAAAACAAAGACGGTGAGCAGCGAGTTTCGAGCCTGTGACACGAAGGCATCAATACTGTGAACACTGCTCTTCCGAGGCTTGACGGCCACCGTGCGCGGCTCAGTTTTAGAGCGCTAATGGCCAGGCAAGGCGTAAACACGATATCTTCATCACCCTCAAAAATATTCTGCCACACACAGTGACGTGGTCGGTGCGTAAAACTCGCTCGCCCACCACAAAGCTTCGCAAGTCGAGGTTTCTGCAATTTTTAAATATCAGCCTGCTAATTTTGTTAACTCACATCAACATCTCCGTCACCAGTAATATGATCCTGCCCTAACCACTTCACGTTTGTAGACAAATAAATCCTTTTTAGCGCACTGACCAGCGTCAGCGAGCAGGCGCACGGGAAACGCTGGAGAATCTATCCCCGTCTCTTCCGCCATCTTGGAACTAGCGCCCCGCCACCTATAGGGCGTTGGAGTGGCGAATAGCATATAGAGCTTGTTGAGCCGGCACGTAATCACGTACCGTATGCCCCATTGACAGAGAATTTACACAATTCTGCACGTCGAAATAATTTATAAATTCGCTTTGATTTTCTCATTCATTTTATGCACTAAATAGAGCAAATTTACACAGGCCTTTGTTGTTCGCATTCTTAATTTACAGTTTACTTACATTTATTTAGAGTTAAATGCGCTGATCGGCCTACTTAGTAAAAGGGGGTGGGGGGGAGGGGGCTTGCGGTCTAATTCCTCCAACATGGTGAGGAAGGGACTGTGATATTATGTGGCACTTCTACACTAATATTCTGCTCCCGGTAAAATGTTTTACAGGATCGTCATTGCATAGAAAGTAACAACGTATTGGTCGGTTTAATCTTGGATGGTAATATGTATCGCATAGACCTAGTCACTCCATGTTTTGAGAGGATAAACCGCTTATCTTGTTCGATCCTTTAGCCACTTTGTTTTACGTCTTGTTATGTGCTCATTTTGGCCTCAACTTCGATTGCGTCTGATATATCAGCGTGTCTGAATTTTATTGTGCCTGATATATATATATATCAATTTTCAGGTACTTAACCGTATTTTGCACGCCGGTATCTCCGCAGCCAGTGTATAGGCATCAGGGCAAATTCGTGCCCGAAAATAAAAGTTTTTGCTTAGATAGTTCACACGCCGTGCATAGTCCGCACTCAGTGCCGAATCCGAACGTAGAAAATTATCATACACCGCACACCCTGATAAACGTCTGCTGTATTAGCTCATAAAGAAGCTTGTGTCAAACATAATTCAACATTAATGTTCTCTGTTATTAATAAAATCCTTCATGTCCTGTCACAGTGAACGACCAAAAAAATCCTGTAACGCGAAACACATGTACGACGAAATCCGTCCGACGTGCGTGCTGCGGATGACTTGGGGAGAGGTTTCAGCACCGGAGAGCGTTGAAAACCCGCCTCCGACCGTCGTATTGCGTGGTCGGACGTCGGATCGACGGTTTCGTCGTACATGTGTTTCGCTTAACACACCGTAGACAGTCCGGGCTAAATTTGAACATTTAAACATACATAGTCCACGGACTATAATCCGGAAAAGGCTTCCATGCAGTTTGAAATAGGTTTGTGGCTTTTTAAAAAAAAAAGTCTGGACGACTACTTTTTAGTTTTGCGTTTTTAAATTTAAGTCGAGATGGACACACTTTAAGAGATGCTCAATGGGGTCTTGGTTCCCAACTGAGGTTAGTTTAGCGTGCTAAATATCACGGGGAACTCTAAGGTAACCGCCATTAGTTGGCTTGTGCTGAAAAGATTATCTCCAAAACATGAAACATAAAACCCCAAAGCTGTATTAAAAATATTTTGCATTTGAGACAAACAATTGAAAACTTACAAAAAACAATAGAATAGTTGTATACAAATTAGGCTCACAATGCATGGTGTCGGTGTTCTTTAAAAGTGATAAACATGTATGAAATACAGTTTTTTTTTCTCAACGCAATTTTACAGATGTTTTTCCTTTATTCACGTCGATGGAAAGCAGTGCGGTTCAAAGGTAAGTGAACGTATCGTGGAATGCAATTGTTCAATATTGAATCTTGTAATTTTTGTACGCCGCAAAACAACGCAAAGATGCAAACAGCATGCACACTTGCATGTAGGCGCAAAGTTCAGTCCTAAATGTTTGACATTCTCTATATATACTTGTCGGCGTCTCAGTGTAAAGGCACCATGTGCTGCTATATAATAATGAAGCTGACTACAATTCTATTGTAAGGATATTATAAAACACACTCTAACCTGCAAGTAAATGAAAATAAGGTTGTCAGTTTGATATCTGAAGAACACGCACGATATTTCAATTTCTAAACTTGTTCAGTATAATTTAACGTATTGATTTAATTCCCCCTACCTCTTCATACCTCAGGAGCCAGAGCTTTCTCTGGCCTGCCGCAATATCAACGCTCCCCATGAGAGCCGAACTTGTTAAACCTCACGAACCTCATCCGCAGTCCCGGAACAACCACATGACCTAGAGATCTTCTCTGTACCTTGTGAAGAAAATATGAAACAATGTGGAAATGTGGGCGAGTTGGTTCATCGTCAAAACCGACAGAGCTGCACGCAAAGAACGAGAAAAAAATAATAGTAAGGACCGACACAGTACAAGGGCTGACTCTCAACTAGAACATTTAATGAAAAACAGCAGCATCTACAACAGTTAATGAACAACGTCACATATGCTATCATTCATAAAGATTTAATTATTTCAATGCTCATAGTAAAAGGCATTCGGTATAGCTTAAAATTTACAGAGAAATAAGCAGTAAAAGTACAAAGACGGCAATGTATGTTGAAGAGAGCTGCACGGTGTGATATTACCAGCTAAGGCTTCCTTAAATGCATCAATTAATGATATGTTTGCTGAATATCCTGAAAGGCGACTTAACTTGGATAACGTAACTATGAATGAGTTCATGCAGGCTAGGATTTCACATGAAGGTCAGGGGCACCCTGGTTGAATCGAAGGTTTGATTGTGTTACCTTGCATGTCAGTATTCTACGGTATCCATACCAGTAATCAAATTACCTAATTTATTTATTTTTGAGCAATTCTGTAATTATTAGATTACTTTTATTAGTTAGCAATCACAGGAATAGTTTGATAATTGTAAGAAGTTTTAAAATTATTTGTAACCATTATTACTACCCTTCCCCGCCTCAGTTCAATTTCCGAGTCTACGATAGTCACCGTAGTTCGAGCTAAGGTGTCTGCGATATGTTTAGTTTATCCATTTCTAAATCTAGGGAAAAGCAAGGAATGAAAAGATTGTTATAGAGCTGTACGAATGGAGATCGGACTCCTCGAATGAAAAGTTTATGTAGCGGTTTGCTGGGTTTCACGCTGAAACTGGGAAGTCTGCGTTTTCTACAAAAGTGTGGTTAATCTAGCATCTGCGTCTTTAGTGACCGTACAGACAGTCTTGCACTTTCCTCTTTAAGAACAAGAAAAAACCTGAATTTGTTTCAAAAACTGCACAATACATACAATAAAAAAAAAAACTAGAAAAGATCGGATGCGAGCTGTGAGCCGGCGAACATGCCATCTGCAGGATCAAAAACAGTGCGAAGGGTAGGCTTCGTATATATGGCAGCAGAGCACTTTCAAGAACGATGAAGTCCCATCGTAACAAATCACTGCTAAATTCCGGTGCCCCCAAAACAACAAAGATAATAAATATCGAATCTAAGGTGTAAACATTTGTTTTCATGTTACATGGATGGTAAGCGATTGGCATTTCACAACAATTCACTATTTTTCGTATTTAAGATTTGAGAGTCCTTTTGTGTGAAATTGTGCGGGCGTAAGGCAAGCGACCTCGAGCAATCCAACGAGAAACGAAACTTGATCCCCTTTTGCTTAATCGAGCTACTTTGACCTAGGTGTATCCAAGACTTCTGTTGTTGTGGCCACTGCTGATGATCTCTCGCGCCCCAGTTGGTACAAAAGGAAGTTTTTTTCTTTCCCTTTCAAAGGGTAATATTTGCATCCACAAGTACTTTACCAAGAAATACTCGAACCACAAGCCTACCAAGTGTGGGGAAGTGAGAAACTGGGGAAAGGGGGTGGGGGGTTTGTAGATCTGGTAATTTGAATTCAATACTGAAAGTAATTAAATGAAAAGCCAATACGGGAGGCCCGTTTTTAAACAGGTAGAGACATCTTCCGTCCCGAACATCTGAAGTAAGTAGAAAACGTAACGGTGAAGTTCCATCTGCTGTTCAATTACCTTTCCTCTCATGTAATCATGTAATCTAATCGAATACTTTTCAACCAAATGTAATTGTAAGTGTAATCAATTACTTGTTGAGTAACGTGTACTAGGCCGCCGCACGTATTTTATGACTGGCCATCACGTACGTAAAAAGGCTAAGTACACGTATCCATTCCAGTGGAGCTCCATTGTTTAAAAGGGGCACAAATTTATGAGCGGGGTTTCCTTGGGTTGCGATGCGCGACGATGACCGTCAATATATAACTACGCGCTGTTGAACCAGTGCGTTGTGATATTTAAGGCCGGTACCAGCCAGGCAAATCGAACGAGGTGTACCAAGTAAAACATTATGCTTTTTGTGAATCGTTTTAATGATAGGTTTAAAAGATAAGGCATAAATATGACATTTTTGACGTAAGAAAATGAAGCAATTATAAACCTTTTGATTTTTTTGGTAAATAAAAGGGACGCCAGTAGTGCGATGCTAGTTACAACACTCAAGGCGTTGTGGACTGTTTTGCTGAATTTTGTAGTTACTCAAGATCGTTGTATGGCTGAGGGATGAGATTTACGCGGCATAATTGAGAGCAAATTGATTAAGGTTTTGTGATGGGTTAGAGTGGTCTTTTACTAAATTTCCTTTTTCAGTTATTCTTATATTGATATGTCCACGGATAAAATTCATGTTATAATTCAATGTTCCTTCCTACCATCCTGCCAAACTCAATTTACGAAGCTAGAAGTAAGGCAAGCTCTTGGTCACTTCTTGACATTCCGCGCTCATTTTACTATCACTACATTAGATTCACTGTTTCGAAAACGAAACTCTCGTGCCTGTTTTAGGTGTAGATTCGAAATTATCCAGGATTCGGTGACAATCTCATGCTCTGCTTTATTTCAGTGCACCGAAAATGAAGAATGCGAGGGTGCGTGCAAATGGTGCAACTCCGTCGAATTTCGAAAGGACGGGTCAAAGATCTGCCAGAAGGAACCAAAAGAAGACTATAAAAAGAAGAGTTACCAGGATCCAAGGATGCGAGGCCGCCTGAGAGTGTCAACATCCGCCCCTAACTTCATTTTTTTTAGTCCTCCTCATTAGTGAACCAGGAAACGTTTTGAGAATGAGTATTGACACGTGGATTTAATTGATTTAGAGCAAAAGCTGTCAGGGGCACCGCCACCCCCGTTCCGTGACTGCGTGGACCGTAAAGGAATTCAGTTTAGCCGCTGAATTTACGGGAACAATTGACGTCACGTGGCCTATGCACCAATTCAGTTTCTTCGCTAAATTCAGCGGAAACATTCACGTCACGTGACCTATGCACCAATTCAGTTTCCACGCTAAATTTGGCGGGAAAACACATCACGACCTTCCTGTCGCTGTATACACGCATCATGTCGTGTGATCATCGCCCAATTATTTGTGTGCGTTTGACATTCGCCTCGCCGGCTAATGAGTATTATGCAAATGACGATGGTGTGTGTCAAGCTAACTTCAATTTCTTCAAGCACGCGCAACATATTTTAAGTGAATACAAAGGCAATCTGCACTTCACAGGAATGCGAAAAAAAATAAACACGAAAGCATAAACCATTTTGTTGACTCATCAATTACTATTTCGATCTTCAGAAAGTACCGGTTCTTTTTTTTTTTCAGATGACTTTCAGATGGGTTTCGCCATTACAGTATGTCACACTTTGCCATGCGCTCGAATGAATGCATATTTTTAAACGTATGCGAATAGTGAAATTTCAGCTCCAATCGAATTAAAATCGAAGAGTGTTAAGTAGTGACCAAAAAGTCAAATGTCGAATCAAATACGAATGCTCAAAATTATTTGTAACGCTTACAAATCTAGAGACGTACCTGTGTTCCGCGGTGCTTTGGTGACAAAGGGTGGACAAAGGGCGCTGACACACGTGGCTCCATAAGGTGGCTTCAATTTGGTTGGTTATGGTTTCAGCGGTCTCGCGGCTGCGTTGGTATGATATGTCGTTTTCGCTTCGTTTTGTGATATAAATGTATCCCTTGTGGTACCGAACCAATGATACAGGGGTAATGCTCTTCGTACGGCCAGGTTGGGCGGCGAAACAACTACAATTATGCCGGGGAAGGGGGGGGGGTTACGGACGTCTACTGACGTACTCGACGTGCCCGCTGATACTAGTTTCCATAGAAAAATAAGCAAATGAAGATACTAATGCATGGCGGCACAGTGGAAAAGCATGTCGACGACTTGACCAACAATGTACTGAATCGCACATAGCAGATGAACTTGGAAGGTTAGTGCTCACTGTTTGGTTTTCAAGGACACCAACGTTTTGTAAAAATTGCAGACAAAAAAAAATCCCCCAGTACTGTACTGACACATGAAATATATATATATATATATATATATATATATATATATATATATATATATATATATCTCTATATATATATATATATAAGAAATTAAGTAACTCGAGAGATGTTTTGATGATCCATTCTAGACAGAGCAGAACATTTTTCTATCAGCCCTGCTAAAGTATTCATTAGCACTATTTTACATGTTGACCGGAGGAAACTATTTGTTATTCTGACATTTCCTTACAACGTATTGAGAATATGAGAAAAGGGACAAACTCGTCAGTTAAAGTCTGACGTCTGTCTTTCGTATAACTTGCGAAATAAAATTAAAAGATAGCACCAGAGAATTGACCTTCAGCTAGCTTGACACAAGTCAAATGTAACGTGGGCCGTAACATCCCACGATAGACGAACACGGGAACTCTAAGATCCCATTGATCAAGCAAACATATCCCTTGCAAATGACCTGACCAAGGAAACCAGACATGATACCTGCCCTTCGTAATCTGACAGTATTATCGACCTCACCCCTACCACTACCTTCACACTTCCACCTCTGGAATGGGGAATTCTGGAGGGCGCATGGGGCAGCGGTTATTTCCTCATAATCATTCAACTTCACATCGGCAAAACCAAAAGTAAAATCGAGAAGAGCTCCAAAACGATCATATTGGACAAGTACGGGGAGATCATAGACGAAGACGAACAGGCCTTCAAACTCCCAAATATCACCTCCCCTACTACACCTCCCCCCCCCCAACTACAGCTCCCAAGAACGGCATGCACGGCAAACGTATAGGTACCTCCAAGCGCCGTCCCTGCCATTGTGTTAGCTTCCAATGAATTCACAGAAGACATAAACCTGCTAGGCGACATTTTTCCTCAGCTCCAAAAAACAAAACCTGATCCCTCACTCTACGCAGCTAGTCACGACAGTACGGACAACCCAGATGGGTCATTCAATGGTGAAAAAATGAGGCAAGTTTATCATGTCTGGGATATGTACGAAAAAAGCAATTTAAATAAAAACGCCTCTGAACTAAAAAAAACTATTATTTTTTTGTAAAAAAATAAAAATTTTGTATTTGCTGATATCTTGCTCTAAATTCCTGGAATTTGCATAAAACCCCCGTGGTTAAGAAAAATATTGTAAAAAAAAAAAACGGGTGCGTACGTGACAAATTTAGGTGGGCGTCTCATTGCTTAATAATATTACCTATCTTACACTAAAATGCAAACATTGAAAGACGCCATTGTGGGTCGAAATAGGAGCTAAAAAAGAGACTTTATAAAATGTCTTTATCTTTTTAGTCAACATAAATTTGGGTGTTAGCTAAAATACTTTTCCTGTCTGTTCTCATAGCAGAAACTATTAAATTGCATGGGTTAAATCTTCAAAACCTTGTATTGTTGCGTTTTAGCCAGACATGTACAAGTTACTCAAAAAAGTAATTAAGTTAAGTTACTGAGTATTGACGTCAAAAGTAATTTGAGTAGAGTAGAAATTACTCAAATAGAAAGTAATTGAGAAAATTACTAATTACCGTAAAAAAGTAGCGAATTACTTTTGAAGTTACTTTTATATGTTTTTTATGGTAAAAAGAAAGTACAGAGGTTTTGATCCTTTCGCAAAATTTTGCTAACCAAATATGAATCGGCTTGTTTTGTTTTCTTTTCACAGAAATGCTTTAATAGCTGGTTCTGCTTCTGCGTGCCTAATTGTTTTGTACTTTCTTGTTTGTTTGGTCAATGATGTACTGCGAATGTGTCATTTCTACTTTGAGGTTTAGCACTGTCTGAGCTTGATTTTTTAGACAGTGTTTGCTTGTTTACAGTGTTGCGTAAAGTACATCTAAAAGTACTTGAAGTAAAGTACAAAGTAAATGAGAGGTTATGTACTTCAAGTAAAGTAGTAAGTACACCGGGTGCAATGTACTTGAAGTAACGTATATAAATACAATATATTTCAAGGTAAAGTACAAGCACTTTTAACACAATCTTTCATGATGCCCTTTCATTCCCTATACAGTGTTTTTTTAACTGGTATGCATTGCTTCAGGGGTAATCGGAGGTGCATCAGTTATTTACGGAAATGGCAGCAAATATTGTATAAGGTCAAGTCGCCACAGAGTAGTTGTTTTACTCTTGCTGACGAGCTATTTGACACAATCAACTTATAAGGCACTTATTTCGATCGGTCTTACAGCCGCCATTACTTCACTCAGAGAAATGACCAGATGACGTCTCGAAAGAACGCGTTTTCACACGACGATACCGCCATTTTTTGTTTTCAAATTCGGGGAATGTACATTGAAGTCGGGAGTTTTACTTTCCTCGGAAAATACAAGTACATGTTCAGAGAATTTACTTCAAGTAAAGTACAATTTTTCTAAACAGTAGTACTTTAAGTACCATGTACATAGAGTACTTCCCAACACTGCTTGTTTATTATTTTTTATATAAAAACGTTGGGGGAATTACTACAGGTTTCTCGAACGATCTTTGAATCTTTGAAGATCTGCATATTTTGAGTTTTGGGAGGAAAGGCAACGCAAAAAGGTAATCTTTGCGTTGCCCTTTAGCACGCGATTCTTCGAGTACAGCACAAACTACGGCAGCACCAGATGAGTTTCAGAGCAGGTGCTGCATTTTGTTGCCTCCTTTGAGTGAGGATGCAGTGTGTGCACCTCCTGTAGTGGGCGAGAGTTTCTACGTTGGGGAGAAGCAGGGACCAGCCCTTTCTTCAAATGGGTCAAGTCTCCTTGAGCTTCGGGACACAGAGAAACGCCAGTCTTCGGCGCTAATCCCGCAGTTACTCGGCCTCTCTTGCGTCGTGTCTGTTCGCTCCCCGCGCCTCGTAGCAGTGTTGTTGCAGTGGGGGGGAGGGGAGGGTTTTTGGAAAGTTTGGGAAGTTTCGGACTCTCCAAACCATTTTCTCCCCCTCCCTCTTCCTACGCCACATGCTTCCCCCTCTTTGCAAATATCAGCTGATCTTCCAACATCTTATCTCCTTTGTGCAGGAATGTTTGTTGATAGGAAAAACAACCACTAAAATTCGAAAGTAATTTGTAACTTGAGTAGAAGTTACTCAAAAAAGTAATTAAAGTAAACTACTAATTACCGAAATAAAAATGTAATTGAAAGTTACTAAACTACTCAGAAAAACAGTTAAACTACAGTAACTTGAGTAGAGATAGTTGAACTACTTTCAAGTCTGGTTTTAGCTAAATGACAAAATCTCAAGCTTATGCAGAAACGGCCATATTGAGAGCCAGAAAAAGCAATGTGGGCAAAGGTGCCCGGAACTTTCGAAATAGATCAAAGTTCAATCCACTTCATCCATTTAACATATAAAAATGTTAGAAAATTATTTTTGTTCTTTCAGAAAATTTATTTTTGAAGATGAGCGTCTCCGATTCATGCCTCCGGGCGCCCTCCTCATAGGCGACGCTCGCCGGCGTTCGCCAGCGAGGCGTCAGCGGTGGAGGCGTCGCCTGCAAGGTCTTCAACGCTCTCCTGAAAACACATTTTATTCAGTGTGAAGTGGACGTTATCCTCTCTTCCACGCACCCGTGTCCTTTTTCCGTTACGTAATGATACTGGCGTCTTCATTTTACTCTACTTATGTCCAGGTAATTGCCGACGAACGCAGGCCTGCATCGTCTGCTTCTCGAGTTTAAAGATACATACTGCACGTCGGTCTCGTCTGTCGTATATACATATTAAAAGAAATGAAAGACTTGTACAATTTTCTGTAATGTAGAATTAGAGCACAGCTGTTGAGGAGGAGGAGGGGATGGTACGGAGGGGAAGGTATGCCCATCTTCCTTCCCCGCTAAATTTAGCAAAGAAGATTTTTTGCTAAATTTAGCGGGAAGATTTTACCTTCGTGACGTCACATGTGACGTCAGTAGGGTAAATTTAGCGGGAAGTTTTTCCGCCAGATTTAGCGGAAAAAGTTTTCCCGCTAAATTTAGCGGAAATATTGGCAATATTAGATGCGCGTGACGTCACGCGGACGTCACGTAACGTCCTACGTGACGTACTTTCGATAATAACGTCACACGTGACATCATACGTAAGGTGCTTTCTATAATGACGTCACGAGGGAAACCCTTGTGAAGGTGACCCTCGTGAGGTTAACCCTCGTGAGGGTAACCCTCCTATCCCTCACGAGGGTAACCCTGTGATCCTCATGAGGGTAACCCTCGTGACCCTCGTGAAAGTAACCCTGGTGACCCTCTTGAGGGTAACCCTCGTATTCCTCGCGAGGGTGACCCTCGTGAGGGTAACCCTCGTCACCTTCGTGAGGGTAACCCTCATATCCCTCGCGAGGGTAACCCTCGTGAGAGTAACCCTCGTGACCCTCTTGAGGGTAATCCTCGTATCCCTCGCGAGAGTAACCCTCGTGATCTTCGTGAGGGTAACCCTCGTATCCCTCGCGAGGGAAACCCTCGTGATCCTCGTGAGGGTAACCCTCGTGGCCCTCGTGAGGGTTACCCTCGTGACCCTCTTGAGGGTGACCCTTGTATCCCTCGTGAGGGTAACCCTCGTGAATTTCGTGGGGGGTAATCCTCGTGACCCTCGCGAGGGTAACCCTTGTGAGGGTAACCCTCGTATCTCTCACGAGGGTAATCGTCGTGAAAGTTTTACCCTCGTGGTGACCTTCCCTACCACAACGACCCCTGAGTCGGCCGAAGCACAGCCAGCATTACAAGCCCTCCTCACCTAATGAAAAGGGCTCCGCATCTGGGGGCCCGTTCTACATAAAAACTGACTCCCAGGCGACAATCAGGGTGCTCCCGCTCCCTCGTACCACAGCGAGCCCCCTCTTCATACAAATCCAAGACACAACCCTGCGCTTGTGTCACACATACAACGCCCGAGTTTAAGTCAGTTGGGTCCCCGGTCAGGCGGGCATCCCTGGCAGCGTGGAGGCCTACGGTGCCGCACAGGATGAGCTAAAAGGCATTTCCCCTCGCCCTCTGCTTTCGCCAACCGGGCTCAGCCCTCGACCCCTAGGGCACCTACTCTCTCAGAGGAGTGCTATCACCCCGCAAAGGAGATCTGCTGAATCCGCAAACAATACGATCTCGCATTCGGCAATCCTGGCAGCCCATACAGGAAAAGGCATTCAAGCGACACCAGATGGTCTGAATTCGACGAATACGCACGAGGGTGCCATCACTCCATACCAGCCGTACATCTTGGAATTGAGTGAAAAACGCAAGAAAGGCCTCTAAACGATTCCAACGGAGCCGCGCTGTCGCAGGTGTGACGGCCTGCACAAGTTGCCCAGGTTCCACCACCTACTCTGGAAGAGGGAGAAGCTCAGGAAGCACCGGGAATCGGCCTGGGCGGCGATGCCAGAAGAGGAGCGCCCATCACTCCTTTAGGGCGGGACTCATTCTGTTGTCGGTCGCGAACAGCGCGTGTGAAAACTGGTCTCGTTGCTGGAGTACCTATCCAGCGCTGTGATAAGCTCCTCCCTTTACAGCGTCTCAAGATCCACGCCTCGCCGCCGGGGCTGGCGTGGCAACGCCCAAGCGCGTCCGTGCCGTGGAGCCCCCGAGGCCCTGTTTTCTTCTAATAAACGTTTACTCGTTCACTCTTACACCGCGGTGCCGGCCAGGATCCACCGGCCGAGGATCCATGCGCCGATGGCAGATCTCAGCTGGTTCCTTCTGGCTTCTGTGAGACGTTCACACAGCAGGACACCATCCATTGAATGTCTTTTTGGCAACCTCTGGTAGCTCGGAGGCAACCATTGTCACGTGTCGTCCGAATGGGCAATAGCCTCGGGGCCAGCGTGTCGCAGATACTTTACACCATTCCTACGCCAGCGTTTCGCTAGAAGTCGCGCTCAATAAGTTCAAACACGATTTCCAGCCGAATAGCTTGCGAAACACTTGTATCCATAATTTGACGAGTGGAGGCCCGCTAGGTAACGTCTCGGCACTGCGCAACGCTAAGCAGAATGGTTGGAACCATTAAAGGACCACTGAAAATATTTTTTTAAACAACCTGGTTGAGCCACGCGTGTGAAAAATAACATACATGCACGCACGTACTCACACACACGCACGCATGCACACTTGCTGCACATTATATGTCATTATGAAAGTGGACCGGAGCGAAGAGGGTCTTCCTCTTGCATACATGAAGTAGCCATGCTTTTTAAACCTTAGACCCTCTGTCCCGTGGAAGGAGCTGACGTTCCCCAGCGGAACAGAACTCCCCTATGATTGCGGGGATTAATAACATTTTCAGTTTTTTCTTTATTTTTTTTGTACGAGAGTGCAATTGTTTAGGTTGGCCGCTGCGTCTGATGGAGCGAATGTTCGAGCAAATGTTCTTAGTTTTCTTGTGGTCTGAGTGATATCTTTGACGCCCTGTTTGCGAGAGTGTTAGTCATGTGACCTTCATGCAACAACGATGCTTTCATTTTATGTTAATGCTTCTTAAAACTAGCTTTATTTAAATCTAACACGGCGATAATTCCGGAAAATATACTTAATTTACACAACCTTTTCTTTAGTTGTAGATGCGCTAAGGTGGCACTGATAATCGTTGTCTTCAAACTCTTTCATTATATTGCAACTTTAAGTAAATATTCCTTCTTTCAGTTTCAGAAGAAAACGTGATGTTCACGCAATGCTCAATATTTAAGCTTACTAGTATTCCGCCCCACAAGGTAAGCATCGACGTTGAACCGTACGTGGAGCTAGACCGAACCAGCTGCAACGCTTAAAATAAGTTAGTTTGACCCAAGGTGGTTAGAGATCAACGACATTCACATCTTGTTCCCTTGCGTTGTCAATCACACGCGCTGTCCGGTTTTTAAATAGCCACAGGCATTCTTCTGAACCTTCTATATAAACCACGCAGATCTGCTAGGAGTGCCAAGAATTTCTCCAAGGGTATACACACTTCATACTGAGGTTAGACGGAGTGTGTAAGATGGCAAAGAAACTAGAACTGATTGTACTTGTTGTTCTCGGGGTGCTACTACTTCAACAGTGAGTATAAAATACTATATAGTTAGGAGGATTTTACTTTCGATAACTTTTTTTTCTTCTAGTCTCAAATTTGATTTGCATCGGCTACATGGGATCCGTTGGCCTGCAGTTTGTGTCGAAGTCATAAGGATGTTTAATGAAAAATTGACCTGTGTGTTGTCTCTGATGTCCGTCGCCTGGGTATTGGTGGGCTGGAGCAGAAGAGATAGGATTTCTGCGGTTCCAGTGGGACGATTATCTTGAATACATCTGGCTAATCCAGCTTCTTTTTGCCATGTTGTTCACCTATACAGCAGAATAGCTTTCCTCAAAGTTTCTTGAGGAAAGTGCGACATGTCGCACGAGAGCCGTGTACGGCAATTAAGGAAAGGTATTTTATCTTCCACATCCTACGCCGCATCACGCAGCTCTCGGTCGCTTTTAGATTTGTGGAGGGTGAGATATTGTTATCGTAGTCCTTTAATTGATTAAGTTAACTGCTACAAGGACGGAAGAAAGATCCAGGCGGCAAGACAAAAGAGAGATAGCTTTCGAGAACGAGAGAACAGTATGTTCTTTCTTATATCCTTGCGGTGACTCAGGTGATCACTGAAGTACGGCTCGTGTCTTCTAACGATTCTCGAAGGGGAAGGAACTTCAATCTATGATGATGTTCTTCCTTCGGCAGCACGTTATTATATGTTTCGATCAGTGACTACTTTTTCTTTCCTGT
Source organism: Ixodes ricinus (assembly GCA_037355805.1). NCBI lineage: Eukaryota > Metazoa > Arthropoda > Arachnida > Ixodida > Ixodidae > Ixodes > Ixodes ricinus. Next base: position 36,627 of record JAZHYW010039661.1, on the reverse strand, counting down.
TCTATCTGGGCAGGAAGCCTTAGTAGTTTGGGGGGGGGGAATATCCATATACTCAGTTTCACCTTAAGCTAGTCGGCAGCGGCTGCTACGAACCACAGGAACCAGTCCCAGTCCCAGATTATATCACGTGACCTAACGGACCACGCCTCACTGTGCCAAAACGCATTGCGTGTGCGGAGATTCATTTTAAAATGGAGCTTATAGGACATGCTTGAAGATGACGGCGTGTTGAATGGATGGAACGCGCAAGCTCTTACAGAAGCTCGTAAAAAAGACTATCGAATCGTAGAAATGGCACAACTTCCTTATTATGTTGGAACCTGCAAGCGGTAACAGGGCTAGTGGTTAAGTGCTATGCTCGTCAACTAGCAAGCCGACTTTCTATATCTTTCGAGAAAAGTATTGATGATAAATTCTTACCCTTTCTTCTTCGAAAAGATCGCCCATTCCATCGGCGCTTCGCTCTCCCGATCCCACGCGTTTTAGAATATTGGAATTTCTAAAGTGGACCTGGCTTCTACTTTTTTAGTCGTGTGTTCTAAATTAATTTTCAATTTGCCGATTATAAATTTACCTTCTGCTTCGGCGAGGCTAGTAGCATATAGAGCTTGTTGAGCAGGCACGTAATCACCGTATGCCTCATTGACAGAGAATTTACACAATTCTGCACGTCAAAATATTAATAAATTCGCTTTCATTTTCTCATTTACTGTATTCACTTAATAGAGCCAATTTACACAGGCCTTTGTTGTTCACATTCTTAATTTTACGTTTCATTAAATTTATTTAGAGTTACATGCACTGATTGGCCTACTTAGTAAAAGGGAGGGAAAGGAAGGGGGGGGTGCGGTCTAATTTCTTCAATATGGTGAGAAAGGGACTATGAGATTATGTGGCACCTCTACTCTAATATTCTCCTCCCGCTAAAATGTTTTACAGGATTGTCATTGTATAGAAAGTAACAACGAATTGATCGGTTTAATCTCGGATGGGAATATGCCATACGCATAGAACCTAGTCACCCCATGTCTCGAGAGGAAAACCGCTTATATTTTCCATCCTTTAGCCTCTTTGTTTTACGTCTTGTTATATTCTCATTTTGGCCACAACTTCGATTGCGTCTGATATATCAGTGTATCAAAATTTCATTGTGCCTGATATTTATCATAATTTTCAGGTACTTAACCGTATTTTGCACCCGGATCTCCGCACCCGGTGTATAGACCGTTTCACTAGGAAGAGCGGAAAGATAAAAAATGCCCCTTCCTCTCACCCAGCGCGTCGTCTGTTCCGACAAGTGGGCTGTAGCTAATATCTGGCTGGTGCTGAAACTCGGTTTAAAATCGCACCATTTTTAAAAGTTCAAGCGCAGATGCACGAATTATGATATGCAAGTTATCGTGTTATGCTATGCTCGTTAAAAAGACTAACCGGGTCAAATCGCGCTGTTATCTGCGTGCTAATAAAGAAAAGAAATGGTAAAACTCTGTCCGAGTGGCCGGTCTTTCCGGCGAGAAGTAAATCCGGTCGTTGTAGTTTTAATGCGAATAGCATTCTTTGGATACTTCACGCACTTTTCGTCTATATATCTATCTGGCTATCTAACCTATTACGCAGCGGGTCGATAAATAAATAAAAAAGACCGGCGCCGGCTGGGATTCGAACCGTTGACCCTTTGATCAGCAGGCAGACGCGCTAACCACAGAGCTATGAAGGCAGTCATTCAACGCACTCTAAACGGTTGTTTATATCTTACCATAGGACGCGCTTTACAGCGCTGTCACAGCTACCGGTGCGCGCGCGTTCCATGCACGAGGGCTCATTCCGCTCCGTGAGGCTGAGCACGGCCGCTAGCTCACCCTCTCCCGCGCTCGGGAGAGGGTGATGTAGCGGCCGTGCTCAGCCTCACGAGAGCGGAATGAGCCCTCGGCATGGAACGCGCGCGCACCGGTAGCATGTGACAGCGCTGTAAAGCACGTCCTATGGTAAAGATATAAACAACCGTTTAGAGTACCGTTGGTTGAGACTAGCTGAGACGCCAGAAAGTCTGGTCGGTACCATTTTGAGTGTTTGTGCGTATGGCGCGTGCTTTGCTCGCCTTCCTAAGTGACACAAACGCACGTGCTGGGCTGCGGAGATCGTGCGCAGGGCTGTGAAAGTGCCAACAAATTTAGAATCGCCTTAAGAGTGGGCTGGCAAGACCACTCATTGGCCAATGGCTGGCAATGGTCCTTGGCCAAGTGGCCACACAGTGGCCAGATAGATACTGGCCGGTGACTGGCCTTCATCTGGCCATTGGCCAACGGCCACTGGCCATCAGCCATCGGCCAAGCACTGGCCAATGAATGGCCACTCTCTGGCCACTGGCCAAAAGACCATCGCCAGACTTTGGCCATTGCTTGGCCAAAAATCCGTGCTGCTTGGGGTGCTAGAGTGCTGGCGTGACAGGGTGGAAAGTGCCACCTGACGAACGCGCATAACTCCGCGCACCGTTTGATGCTATTCGCATTAACGTAGATAATCATTCCCAAAAGATGGGTTCTGCTGATTTTTTTTACTGTACAAAGTTCGTACTGGTGTAGGGATTTAGCGACAGTGAGTGGAAGTTTGGAATAATAAATAAAAACATGTTCTCCTGATGCAATAGACGCAGCGGTGTAGGGTAGTGCTGCTGGCTGACTCCCCTGTGAAGTAACGGAACAAAGATACGCAAGTTGATCGTTTACTGAAATAAAACAACAGGACACTATAGGCTGACTTGTGGAGTATCAGAAAAATATATTTAGGAACGCGAACTACTTCACAACGGCAGCCACGAGCGAGAGTTTGATGTTCGGTACAGCCCGCCGGTACAGCCCAAAAGATGGAGAAAGGCAACCTCCTAGTTTGTCGTCTCGCGTTAGCGGAATCGAGCGCGTGCAATATCTCTCGTTTTACCCCGCCGAACCTGCTGAACTTCCCGGATGTGTGGAGAGGGCGCTGCGGTTGAACAACTGGCGCCGCCCTGAGAGGGCTAAATGGAGTGGTCTATAGGCAGCAGGGCAAATTTGGGCCCGAAAATAAAAATGTTTGCTTAGATAGTCCGCACGCCGTGCATAGTCCGCACTCAGTGCCGAATCCGAACGTAAAAAGTATCATGCACCGCACACTCTGAGAAACGACTGCTGTATTAGCTCACAAAGAAGCTTGTGTCAAACATAATTCAACATTAATATACTCTGTTATTAATAAAATCCTTCATGTCTTGTCACAGTGAACGATCTGGAAAAAAAATCTCTGTAAAATCCGCACCTGTAGACAGTCCGGGTTAAATTTGAACATTTAAACATACATAGTCCGTGGAATATATTCCGTTAAAGGCTTTCATGCATTTTGAAATAGGTTTGTGGCTTTTCGTAAAAAAAGTCTGGACGACTAATTGTTAGTTTTTCGTGTTTAAATTCAAGTGGAGGTGCACACACAAGAGATGCTCAATGCGGTGTAGGCGGCTCCCAACTGAGTTTACTTTAGCGTGTTAAATACCACAAGGAAATCTAAGGTACTCGCCATTAGTTGACATGAGTAGACGAAATTATCTTTGGAGCACGAAACATAAAACCCCAAAAGTTGTATTAAAAAATTATTTCACATTTAGTCATATAGTCAATTTAGATTTAAAAAAAGAAAGAAAAACAGAATAGTTATGCACAAATTAGGCTCACAATTCATGGTGGTGGTATTATTTAAAACTGATAACATTGTATGAAATAAAGATGTTTTGTTTCTCAACACATATTTTCAGATGCTTTTCCTTTATTCACGTCGATGGAAAGATGTGCGGTACAACCGTAAGTGAACGTATCGTGGAATGCAATTGTTTGATATTGAATCTTGTAAATATTGCTCGCGGCAAAAGAACGTAAAAATGCAAACAGTATGACTTGTACTAGGCGGAAAGTTCAGTCCTAAATGTTTTACATTCTCTAGATATACTTATCGGAATATCAATGTAAAGGTACGAGGTGCTGCTATAGGATAATGAAACTGACTACAATTCTATGATAAGGATATTATAGGACAGAGCTCTAACCTGCAAGTAAATGAAAATAAGGTTGTGAGTTTGATATCTGAAGAACACGCGCGATATTTCAATTTCTAAACCTCTGAAGTAGAATTTAATGTATTTATTTAACTTCCCGCACTTCTTCACACCTCAAAAGCCAGAGCTTTCTCTGACCTGCCGCAATATCAACACTCCCCTGAGAGCCGAACTTGTTAAACCTCACGAACCTCATCCGTAGCCCAACAGCCACATGATCTAGAGATCTTCCTTCTACTTTATGAACAGAATATGAACCAGGATGCAAATGTGGGCGAGTTTGTTCACCGTCAAAACCGACAGAACTGCACGCAAAGAACGGGGAAAAAAATAAAAACCGAGACAGTACAAGCGCTGACTCTCAACTAAACATGTAATGAAAAACAGCAGCATCTACAACGGTTAATGAACAGCGTCACATACGTTACCATTTATAAAGATTTATTAATCTCAATGTTCATAATAAAAGGCATTCGGTATGGGTTAAAATTTACAAAGAAATAAACTCTAAAAGTACAAAGACGGCAATGTATATTTAAGAGAGCAGCACGGTGTGGTATTACCACTTAAGGCTTCCTTAAATGCACAAATTAATTATATGTTTGCTGAAGTTCCTGGAAGGCGACTAAACTGGGATAACGCATTTATGATTTAGTTCATGCAGGCTTAGGTTTCACATGGAGGTCGAGGGCACCCAGGTTGTATCGAAGGTTTTATTATGTTGCCCGCATGTCAGTATTCTGCGGTATCCATACCAGTAATCAAATTACCTATAGTTATTTAAGTTTCGAGCAATTGTTTAATTATTAGATTACATTTATTAGTTAGCAATCACAAGAATGGTTTGAATATTGTAAGAAGTTATAAAATTACTCGTAACCAGTATTAATACCGCTCTCCGTCCCATTCAATTTCCGAGTCTACGATAGTCACCGCAGTTCAAACTAAGGTGTCTGCGATACGTTTATTTTATCCATTTCTAAATCTAGGGAAAAGCAAGAAGTGAAACGATTTTTATAGAGCTGTACGAAAGGAGATCGGACTCCTCGAATAAAAAGTTTATGTAGCGGTTTCTCTGGGTTTCAAGCTGAGACCGTGAAGTCTGCGTTTTTTGTTTTTTTTTACAAAAGTATGGTTAATCTAGCACCTGCGTCTTTAGTGACCGTTCAGACAGTCTTGTAATTTCCTCTTTAAAAACAAAACACAAAACAAAAACACCTGAATCTGTTTCAAAAATGAAAGCCGTTTACAACTCCCTGTAACGCCGAATTAGGAGCGCAGCTCTTGAGGAGCAGGGGAAGGCACGGGGGGGGGGTGTCACGTGACCTCAGGGAGGGGGGGTCACGTGGCCTGGGGGTCACGTGACCTCGAGGAGGGGGAGTTTCCCCGCTAAATCTAGCGGGAAATTAAGCGGAAAATTTTCCCCGCTAAATTTAGCGGGGAAAATTTTCAGCTAGATCTCGCGGGGAAAATTTTCCGCTAAATTTAGTGGGAAAATTTCCCGCTAGATTTGGCGGGGAAAATTTCCCGCTAGATTTAGCGGTAAAAATTTTCCGCTAGATTTAGCGGCGAAAATTTCCCGCTAGATTTAGCGGGGAAAATTTTCCGCTAGATTTAGCGGGAAAATTTTCCGCTAGATTGAGCGGAGAAAATTTTTCCGCTAAAATTAGCAGGGAAATTTTCCGCTAGATTTAGCGGGGAAAAATTTTCCGCTAGATTTAGCGGGGAAATGTTTCCGCTAGATTTAGCGGGAAAATTTTCCGCTAAATTTAGCGGGGAAAATTACCCATCATGCACCGCGCGGTTACGCCGACGCCGACGGCGACGCTGACGGCGACGCCGCTCAAGCCAGAAACGGGCGCCTAAGAGCTGCGCTCTAAAACTTTAATGTGCTGTTATATTTACACAATATTTACAATAAAAAACTAGAAAAGATCGGATTCGAGCTGTGAATCGGCGAACATGTCACCTGCATGATCAAAACAGTACGAAGGGCGGGACCCAAGCGGTAAGCTCCATATAGTGTGTAGTAACAGAGCACTTCAAAGAACTAGAAAGTCCCATCGTAACAAATCACTTTTAGATTCCGGTGCCCCCAAAACAACAAAGAGAATAGGTATCGAATATATGGTGTAACAAAAAAAACTTTTTTAAATGTTACATGGAAGGTAACCGATTGGCATTCCACAATAATTCACAATTATTCTTATTTAAGATTTGAGAGATTTTCTGTGTGAAATTGTGCGAGCGAAACGCAAGCGACCTCGAGCATTCCAACAAGAAACGAAGCTAGATCCCCTTTTCGCTTGATTGAGCTACTTTTACCTAGACGTATTTCAGACGTAGGTTGTTGTGGCCACTGCTGTTGAACTCTCTTGCCCCAGTTGGTACAAAAGGAAGTTTTTTTCTTTCCCTTCCAAAGGGTCCTATTTGTATCCACACGTTCTTTACGAAGGAATCCTCGAACCACAAGCCCGTAGGGGGGATGGTCTACCAAGTGTGGTGAAGTAAGAAACTGGGGGGGGGGGGGGTTAGATCCTGGTAATTAGAATTCAATGCTGAAAGTAATTAAATTAAAAAACATACGGAAGGCCCCTATTTTCTACCTTTTCTTCTTCCGTCCCGAAAATCTGAAGTAGACAGAGAAATGGTGAAGTTCCAACTCTGCCGTTCAACTATCCTTTTCTCTCAAGTAATCATGCAATCAAACTTGAATACTTTCCAATCAAATGTAATTGTAAGTGTAATAAATTACTTTTTGAGTCCCGAGTACAAGGCTGCCGCGCGTATGTTATCACTGGCCATCACGTCCGTAAAAAAGGCTAAGTACACGTATCCAATTCCAGAGTAGCTTCATTGCTTAAAAGAGGCACAAAATTATGAGTGGGGTTTCCTTGGGTTCCGATGCGCGACAATGACCGTCAATATTAAACTACGCGCTGTTGAACCAGTGCGCTGTGATATTTAAGGCCTGTAGCAGCCAGGGAAATCGAACGAGGCGTACCAAGTAGAAAATGATGCTTTTTGTGAATCGTGTTAGTGATAGATTTGATAGAAATTACATAAATGTACGTTTTCGACGCCTAAATATAAAACAATTATACATTTATTTTGTAGGTAAATGGGGCTCCAGTAGTGCGGTGCTAGGTACATTAACGCAGCTAGCAGTAAGGAAAGCCCCTGGTCACTTCTTGACATTCGGCGCTATTTTACTATCACTATATTAGATTCACTGTTTTAAAAACGAAACTCTCGTAGCGGTTTGACGTGTGATTCGAAATTATCCAGGATTCGATGACAATCTCATGCTCTGCTTTATTTCAGTGCACCAATAATGAAGAATGCGAAGATCCGTGCAAATTTTGCAACTCCGTCGTATTTCGAAAGGATGGCGCAAAACTCTGCCAGAAAAAACCACTAAAAGCGTATAAAAAGAAGTCTTACCGGGATCCAAAGGTAGTGACCATACCCGAAAGTGACAACATCCGCCCCTGAATACATTTTTATGAGGGCTGCTCATTAGTGAACTAGGAAACATTTCGAGAATGAGTATTGACACGTGGATTTAACTGTTTTACAGCAAAAGCTGTCAGTGGCACCGCCTCCCCGGTTTCGTGACTGCGTGCTGAATTTAAGGGAAAAATTGACGTCACGTGGCCTATGCACCAATTCAGTTTCTTCCCTAAATTTAGCGGAAACATTCACGTCACGTGACCAATGCACCAATTCAGTTTTTCCGCTAGATTTAGCAGCAAAATTAGCGTCACGTGACCTATGCACCAATTCAGTTTCTTCGCTAAATATAGCGGAAAAATTGCCGTCACGTGACCTATGCACCAATTCAGTTTCTTCGCTAGATTTAGTGGAAAAATTAACGTCACATGACCTATGCACCAATTCAGTTTCTTTGCTAAATTTAACGGAAAAATTGACGTCACGTGACCTATGCACGAATTCAGTTTCTTCGCTAAATTTAGCGAAAAAATTAACGTCACGTGGCCTATGCGCCGATTCAGTTGCTTTGCTAAATTTAGTGGAAAAATTACCGTCACGTGACCTATGCACCAATTCAGTTTCTTCGCTAAATTTAGCGGAAACATTAACGTCACGTGACCATTAGGCCACGGGACGTAATTTAGTTTCTTCGCTAAATTTAGTGGAAAAATTACCGTCACGTGACCTAAGCACCAATTCAGTTTCTTCGCTAAATTTAGTGGAAAAATTAACGTCACGTGACCTATGCACCAATTCAGTTTCTTCACTGAATTTAGCGGAAAAATTGATGTCACGTGACCATGCACCAATTCAGTTGCTTTGCTAAATTTAGTGGAAAAATTTCCGTCCGGTGACCTATGCACCAATTCAGTTTCTTCGCTAAATTTAGCGGAAAAATTGACGCCACGTGGCCTATGCACCAATTCAGTTTCTTCGCTAAATTTAGCGGAAAAATTGACGTCACGTGGCCTATGCCCCAATTCAGTTTCTTTGCTAAATATAGGGGAAAAATTAAAGTCACGTGGCCTATGCACCAATTCAGTTTCTTCGCTAAATTTAGCGGCAAAATTGACGTCACGTGGCCTATGCCCCAATTCAATTTCTTTGCTAAATATAGCTAAAAAATTAACGTCACGTGACCTATCCACCAATTCAGTTTCTTCGCTAAATTTAGCGGAAAAATTAACGTCACGTGGCCTATGCACCAATTCAGTTTCTTCGCTAAATATAGCGGAAAAATTGACGTCACGTGACCTATGCACAAATTCAGTTTCTTTGCTAAATTTGGTGGAAAAATTACTGTCACGTGACCAATGCATCAATTCAGTTTCTTTGCTAAATTTAGCGGAAAAATTAACGTCACGTGGCCTATGCACCATTTGAGTTTCATCGCTAAATTTAGCGGAAAAATTGACGTCACGTGGCCTATGCCCCAATTCAGTTTCTTTGCTATAACAGCAAAAAATTACCGTCACGTGACCTATGCACCAATTCAGTTTCTTCGCTAAATTTAGCGGCAAAATTGACGTCACGTGGCCTATGCCCCAATTCAGTTTCTTCGCTAAATTTAGCGGAAAAATTAACGTCACGTGACCAATGCATCAATTCAGTATTTTTGCTAAATTTAGCGGAAAAAATAACGTCACGTGACCTATGCACTAATTCAGCTTCTTCGCTAAATTTAGCGGCAATATTGACGTCACGTGGCCTATGCCCCAATTCAGTTTCTTCGCTAAATTTAGCGGAAAAATTAACGTCACGTGACCAATGCATCAATTCAGTTTCTTTGCTAAATTTAGCGGAAAAAACGTCACGTGACCTATGCACTAATTCAGTTTCTTCGCTAAATTTAGCAGAAAAATTAACGTCCCGTGGCCTATGCACCAGTTCCGTTTCTGTGCTAAATTTAGCGGAAAAATTAACGTCACGTGACCTATGCACTAATTCAGTTTCTTCGCTAATTTTAGCGGAAAAATTAACGTCACGTGGCCTATGCACCAATTCAGTTTCTGCGCTAAATAGAGCGGAGAAATTAACGCCACGTGACCTATGCACTAATTCAGTTTCTTCGCTAATTTTAGCGGAAAAATTAACGTCACGTGGCCTATGCACCAATTCAGTTTCTGCGCTAAATTTAGCGGAAAAATTAACGTCACGTGACCTATGCACTAATTCAGTTTCTTCGCTAATTTTAGCGGAAAAATTAACGTCACATGGCCTATGCACCAATTCAGTTTCTGCGCTAAATTTAGCGGAAAAATTAACGTCACATGACCTATGCACTAATTCAGTTTCTTCGCTTAATTTTAGCGGAAAAATAAACGTCACGTGGCCTATGCACCAATTCAGTTTCTTCGCTAAATTTAGCGGAAAAATTAACGTCACGTGACCTATACACTAATTCAGTTTCTTCGCTAAATTTAGTGGAAAAATTGACGTCACGTGGCCTATGCACCAATTCAGTTTCTTCCCTAATTTTAGCGGAAAAATTGACGTCACGTAGCCTATGCACCAATTCAGTTTCTGCGCTAAATTTAGCGGAAAAATAAACGTCACGTGACCTATGCACTAATTCAGTTCCTTTGCTAATTTTAGCGGAAAAACTGACGTCACGTAGCCTATGCACCAATTCAGTTTCTGCGCTAAATTTAGCAGAAAAATTAACATCACGTGACCTATGCACTAATTCAGTTTCTTCGCTAATTTTAGCGGAAAAATTAACTCCACGTGACCTATTCACTAATTCAGTTTCTTCGCTAAATTTAGCGGAAAAATTTACGTCACGTGGCCTTTGCACCAATTCACTTTCTTCGCTAATTTTAGCGGAAAAATTGACGTCACGTAGCCTATGCACCAATTCAGTTTCTTCGCCAAATTTAGCAGAAAAAGTAACGTCACGTGACCTATGCACCTATTCAGTTTCTTCGCTAAATTTGGCGCAAACATTCACGTCAAGTGACCTATGCACCAATTGTGACAACATTGTGACAACAACGATAGAATGTGAGTTAAAGACCGACGACCAGTTCGCGCTTTCCACTTTTCCCTCGCTTCCTGCTCTCCCCCTTTTACCCTGTCCACCGTTGCCTCTTTTCCCCTCTTCCACGGTGAGGAGGATCTTCTGCCTTGCAGAATCTCGAGTTTGGTCGTCGGCCTTTAAGGTGACACACCACGTTGAAGAGTTCTCGGGGCACTTATCAATCGTTTTGATGGCTTGCAGCATACCAAGAGCACGGCAAGAAAAGTGCCGCTCTACTTGCAGAAATTACGTCTGGAATAACGCCGAGGAGACAAGTAAATAAAATCTCGCGCTTGGTACGTGTCCTGACACATTCCGTTAAAAAATAATCAGCTACAATGTTGAATACTTTTTTGCTTTGATTTTGTTCCCCATTTTATGGCTGATAATCTCCCCTCTTTTTCTCTGCTGGTTGTAGATGACCTTTATAAGAGGTTTCACCCAGGTAAATTCTTTGTCATTTTTTTTAAAGGCAACCCTTTCTGCGCACATTTTCATGTAGACCTAGAAAATATCTGTGTGAATACAAGCAAACCTGTACGCACACAGGTCCTGTGTGAATGCAGGCCCGGTACGCAGACGGGGTAACTAGTAGGGGTACAGGTTCTATGTGCCCATAACGTCATACGAACTGAACTGGTCAAACTGTACACATATATGCGCGGGCTCTTTCAATAGGAGAATGACAGTTAAAAACGACAAAGACCTCACATCGCTGATCAAAGGACGTGAGGTGACAATTTCAGTTGACAGAATCGAGCCAACACATTTCTGACAGCACCATATGTACGTTCCACAATAAGCAATACCTTCGTAAGTCGTGTAAAGTCCAGTTAGGCTTCCTGAACCTTATTGCTAAAAGGTACTAAAAGAAGGCGAGTGAAAGGTGAGAAAGGACTGCCAAGCGCTTTCTTCCTCGCCGGTTTCGGACGAACGGCGAAAGACCTAGATGTCCCCATTAGATGACTGTGATGCACTCATTTTTCTCGCGCGCTTGTTTCTTTTTTCTTTTTCTCTGTTTCTTTTTATTGCGACAGTATTTAAAAAAAAAGAAACTACAAACTTCACTCATTTACCCATACGGAGGTATGTCTCTAATGAGTGAAGGAAGTATTTAGACTGCGGAATTATAATAGATAAGAAGTGTAGTGAAGGAGCCTGGACTATGTTTTGGCAATGGGGTAATGTTCATAAGGTCCGAGGTTCCATTAAGATGGGAAATTTGTCGAAGAAGCGTGGGCATATTTTGGCACCTGGAGCGGTTACAGGGGGGCGAGGGAGCTGGTCGTGCTTTGAGAGTACGACGGAAACTAATAAATTGAACTTTCAGCGAAAGATAACTGAAATGTAGTGATACGTGGCAGGCACGAAAAGTACACAAATAATCGTACATTAAAAAATCGTAAACACGAAATGAACGCACCGAAACCTGAATGCCGACATTCGAATACTTTTACCACTGACTCCACACTGGGAAACCACCTAGAGGACAAGGCATCGCCCCTAACCCTCCCGTACGCCCTCACCGGTGTATCCACGCAGCGCCACCCACCTTGCGTCATCGTCGCCGCCGACTCCACCTTGCAGCGTCACACAAGGAGCTCGACGCTGGCACGCGTCGGCGCCAAGACGGACGCGTGTGTCGCTTTGCGGCGACGCTTGTCGAGGTTCGGCGTGTCTGCCGCCGGACCCGCGTACCACCGACGATGACGCTGCGCACAGGCCTTGTCTTTCTCGGTAGGCGGAGTGCAAGTTCGCCTGCATCTTGAGCTAGGGGGTTGCGGTGACGTCAGATCGCCGAGTTCTGATTGGCTTCGATTGGAAGGATAGTGGGTAGTCCTCGAGGCAGGTGGCACTCGGGCCTTCAGTAGTAGATAAAGTGTACGAACTCGGCCACCTGTCAATCAAAGCCCCAAGGGGGCGGGGTCACAGCGCAGGAGGGCGGAGCCCAACTCCCGATCCCACCAATCACAGCGCAGGAGGGCGGAGCCTAACCCGATCCGACCAATCACAGCGCAGTAGGGCGGGGCCCTTTCCCTCTCTCCCATCCCAGTGACCAATGACAGGCCGTGGGCATCGATGGCCCCGCCCACAGGGCATTATCCAGTGACCAATCGGAGCTCAGCGAGGTCCTGCCCTCGCGTCACGTGCTCGGTATAGGTGTGAGGTCACGTGTCAGGCGCGTGCCAGAAGCGTGCCACTTACCTCAAACCTCAAACCGCAAACCTCAGACCTCAAACCGCAAACCTCAGACCACAAGCCAGGTGTTGTGGTCATCACCTGATAACAACCCCGTGATGTCACACGCTAAGGGCGTCTTACGTGTGATGGGTTCGAGCTGCGTCCGACAGATGGCGCTCACGTGATGTCGCACAGGGTTTGTGCTGCATCCGAGGAGGGCGCTGCGCTGCGGTCACATGACGCAGCACAGCGCCACGTCCGTGACCGTCACGTGACATTATTTGAATCGCTGGGCGGTAAATGCCCATTTTATTCGATTAAAAAAGGCTCTGCGGGCGACGGGGACTCGACCTCTCCACCTTGGGTACAGCAGCCCGACGCTCTATCCCCTGAGCTACGAGCACAATGCTTCCCGGACCGCTTAACTTGTGTTAGTTGATCGTGTGTGTGCAATGATAACAACCACGTGATGTCGCACAGGGTTCGAGCTGCGTACGACAGATGGCGCTCACGTGAGCGTCGCACAGGGTTTGTGTTGCATCCGAGGGAGGGCGCTGCGCTCCGGTCACATGATGGTGACGTGATTTGAATCGCTGCGCGGTAAATGCATTTTATTCGATTAAAAAGGCTGCGCGGGCGACTGGGAGTCGACCTGTCGACCTTGGGTACAGACCGCTTAACTTGTGTTAGTTGATCGGGTGTGTGCAATTCATGATAACAACCACGTGATGTCGCACAGGGTTCGAGCTGCGTACGACAGATGGCGCTCAGCTGATGTCGCACAGGGTTCGAGCTGCGTACGACAGATGGCGCTCAACTGATGTCACACAGGCTTTGTGCTGCATCCAACAGAGGGCGCTGCGCTCCGGTCACATGATGATCACGTGACATTATTTGAATCGCTGCGCGGTAAATGCATTTTAATCGCTAAAAGGGCTCCGCGCAATTCAGACCACGTGTTAGAGCGTTCGCAACGCTTGGATTTTGTAACGGAATTGCTGAGTAATTCACCGGAGGGCGCTACAAGGATGACGGAAGGGTTCAAGATTATTGAGTCATCTGTCAGGCGGGAAAATGCACTGTCACGATGACGACACAGATATGTCGCCGAGTGACGCGAAATGCATTGTCGCGTGTTTTCCCGGTGGGTCATGTGACCAAGGTCACCTGATATTTGAATCGCTGCGCAGTTGACACCTCGGTTCATAGATGGCGCGTGTCTTTTGTTGCTAAGCGTCTTTGTTGTTAGGACATGAGTGACATCTTGCGTCGTGGGTCTGACCTTGCGCCATCTGGTGCTGAAAAGTTGTCCGCGTTGTCCGCGTGGGCAATTCACATCACGTGTTTCTGCTGCCACTTGGCTTTTGTAATACGGTTAAAAAACGGGGATGCGTCATTGCCGCAGGTCATGTGACGGAGGTCGTGTGACGTCGCTGGGCGTTAACGTTGCTCGTCTTCCTATCACGTGATTTCGCGCGCGCGCGATTCAAGCGGTGTTCGCGAACTCGTAGCCTCGAGGCGACCCTTTAGCATTTGGGGTCTTCGACCCGATGGATTTCGGCGTCATGTGACGGTCCCAAATAGCAGCAGCAGCTGGGTCCCGCTACATTGGGCTTGAAATGACTGTAGAATTTTGAACCTCGCGGGCCGTGATTGATGTTGTTACTGCGTAAAGTTTTAAAGCGACCCCGTCAAAATTTGGGGCCAGCTCGTTAAAAAGAAAAAAATACTTTCCAAAGACGCAGTGAAATTTGGGGATAGGCGTCATCTAGTGTTCAGACTGTGAAGTGTGGTCCTCATTCAAATTGGCTGCCGTCTGGTGGTAAAAGCTTCGACTCGCTATAAACTTTGGAAATCATGTGACTGTCCAATTAGCATCAGCCGCAAAATTGGGGGTGAGGTGAGGGTTAAACTTTGAAGCTGGCGGACCGTGTTAAATCTTGGTCCAGCGTAAATCTTTGAAGTGGACCTGCTAAACGGTGGGCCAGTCTTGAAACTTAAAGACCGCGCTGGACCCAGTGATTTGTTTTTGAATAGACACCATCTAGTGTTGGAAATTTGAAGTCGCCAAAAAATTGCTGACATCTGATGGTAAAAGCTTCGATCCCGCTAAATTTGTGGCTCATCTGAAGGTTCCCCTAGCCTGCAGCTGGATACCGCTAAATTTTGACTGTGGAAAAGTTTGAAGTTCACAGGCCGTGCTATACATCTTGGCCCAGCGTAAAGCATTGAAGTTACCCTGCCTTGCGCTTCCCGCACATGGTAAGCTGTATATACCTAATTTTGAGGGGTGGCGCGCACCTGAATCTCTTAGCTGGCGTGAACCATTATCCCGCGACATTTTCTCGATAATTTTAGCTTGGTAGATGGCGTCAACTCTATCGCGATCACGTCATCTCTCGCTAATTTTAGCGTCATCTGCAGCTGCCGAACGGAGCGTGTTGTGGGAAATGGATCGGAGCGTGGTCGCATCCATACGCGCTAAAGACGAGACAGATATGATGTTTCATGTTTTTTTATTATCATTCGCTCTAAAAAACACGCACACTTATAGATACAGATACGACTTTTAAAATCACTCTACGCGACACGTGAAACCACTGGAAACACTTTACACAAAAATGTACAACACAAGCAGTATCAAAAGACATCCGAGGCAAAAAAAAAAAAGTGGTTGAATAACAAAGCAACGCGCGCGATACAAGCCAAAAATATATTTACAAGGTCAGGGTGTGAGACGAGAAGAGAGATAGACTCCGGCTTCCGTACACTGGCGGATTATACAAAAATGTACACAAGAAGTTTTCAACACACACCGCGGTGGGAAACGCGAGCAACTGCGTCACAGTCCAAAATATTTACATGGCGTGTGGTGAGGAGGCATATCGCTCGCTTCCTAAAACGCTCTTGTGTCCAAACGGGAAACGTCGTAATCCCGTCGCTGCAAATGTATCGCTTGTTGTCGAACGGATTCAGAGCAATCTTTTCAACCCGTTCCCAGTCAACTTGTTAAAAAAAAGGCCTCTCGTGGCGGGAGGCTTTGACCCTCGTAACTCTCAAAGCTTGTAATGAAATTATAACAAAACACTCCTTTGTGGGCAAGGAGGTCGACATGCTCGGGAAAGGACTGCCGAAGGCAACAAAAATGCTCTGTGCCCTTAGAGTGGAGATTTTGCACGAGCGTCTCCAGGCTTGCGTTAAGAAATGCGAGGCTGTCAATAAAGCTACGGTTGCCTATCTCTAACAATTTAAAATTCTGACACGAGATTCCGCGAGTACGTTAATATCCTTGGACTCGAACAAATTAAGCTTGCCTAGAAAGAAACTGAGGTCGTATACGAATGGTTATGCGCTATGAGTGGAACGGTATGTTTGTTGATTCGACGGTTTAGGTTGGAGCAAAGCGCCCGCCTATACTCTCCCGTCATGTGGTCGCGAGTTTTCATTTTCTTGCTAAAGCTTTCGTTGCAAATGCCACAGCGGGAAGAGTCCGCGTGGGAAGCCTCGTTTTCTCGAGTCATTTTGAAGAGGCACTTCATTCGACCTGATCAATCGGGGGATTTCCTTCGCTAGAAAGTTGATAATCAAAATGAATCTTTCTACGCAGTCGGGTCTGCGATATAGGTATTCCTCCTCAACAATGGACGAATCGTTCGAGCGGATGACGAGAAGACAGAAAGAGCTGGGGACGTGATTCTCGCAAAAACATTGCCCGTCGACTGAGTTGGGTCCAGAATCGCTTCAAAGTCGTAAACGCAATAAAAGGGAACTCTTCCATGACATGCGTACTCCGAAAGTGTATACAGTTCGTCACCCTTGTTTGGGAAGACGGTTTTGCCCGGCTTCTTGTCCCTGCACATTGAGAAATGGTCAGATAGGGTTTTTTTTTGCCTCTGAAACCCGGTTAGACACCTCTTACAACGAAAGCGTAGGCTTTTGGCATTTGAAAAAAGCCTCGCAAAGTTTGTAATGCCCAGAAAAATGGTTCTCAACAAGGAGAAGATCGACATGCTGGTCCAACTAGCGTCATCAACTACCTTCAGGGGTAGACAGTTTTTCTCGCTCTCATAACCAAACACGTTCACTGAGACACAATTTTTACGCTCAAAAGCCTGAACGTCTTGGGGGAAGGTTACAGGGTACATTTTCGGAAACAGATAATTGCATGCATATGTTCACGATACGAGGATGCTCTTTCTCTGTAAGCCCCGTTTGCAGGATGCAAAGCACCACAAAGACAAAGCACATGTCCCGTTCAGATTCGCGAAGACGCTCACTGACGTGGCCTTGCTTTTTTGGACAAGTTGCTTCGGCAGAGAAAAAAAAAGGTCCGCAACCAACGGTCGGAGGAAGGAATCGTCCCAAGAGTACAAACTTTGATCCCGACAAGAAAGAATCCCGAGCCTTGTTCCTGATAATGATCCAACCGAGCAGCTATTTCAGTGCAAACTCGCTGAATCGAACTACCGTGATATTACCGTCCACAAATGCGCGGTTTGGACCTGACTATGAAAAAAAAAGTGCACAGTCACATCAATGTCGTCGTCAGGAAGGAGACGTCCGACTTCAACGGCGATTCAAAACACGTGACCGTCATGTGACCGGAGCGCAGCGTCCTCCTTCGGATGCAGCACAAACCCTGTGCGTCATTAGGTGAGCGCCATCTGTCGGACGCAGCTCGAACCATCACACGTGAGACGCATTCAAGTCGCATAGCGCCCTCTGTCGAACGAAGCTCGGACCCTGTGTGACATCACGTGGTTGTTATCAGATGATGACCGCAGCTTGCGGTTTGTGGTTTGCGGTCTGAGGTTTGCGGTTTGAGGTTTGCGGTTTGAGGTCAGTGGCACGCTTCTGGCACGCGCCTGACACGTGACCTCACACCTGTACCGAGCACGTGACGCGAGGGCGGGACCTCGCTGAGCTCCGATTGGTCACTGGATAATGCCCTGTGGGCGGGGCCATCGATGCCCACGGCCTGTCATTGGTCACTGGGATGGGAGAGAGGGAAAGGGCCCCGCCCTACTGCGCTGTGATTGGTCGGATCGGGTTAGGCTCCGCCCTCCTGCGCTGTGATTGGTCGGATCGGGTTAGGCTCCGCCCTCCTGCGCTGTGACCCCGCCCCCTTGGGGCTTTGATTGACAGGTGGCCGAGTTCGTACACTTTATCTACTACTTGCCTACATGTCTGTCTGTCTCAGGGTGAAGGCATTCATTGTTGCCCTGAATGTGCTGGCGCGTGACGCTCTCGCGCACTTGGTGCGTGACTTGGGCGTTAAAATGGCGTCTATGCATTAGCCAAAGCTACGCGCTCGAGCTGAATGACACCAGATTGCACGCACTTCAAAATGCATAAAAAAACGATTGGGCGTAAAAATGGCTGAGATATCATCACTCAAGCAAAAGCGCGCGTGTGTATGAAGGCACTCTATATGCACCATACCTCCTTCAGAGCCAATCAAAGCTCGGCGTTCTGATATACCCCTGCGCAAAAAGCAGACGAACTTACCCACCGCATTGGCTGTAGTCGTCGCCCCGCTGTTGTGCAGCGGCATGCCCACAGGAGCGGTATCGAGAGCGAAAGTGTCGTGAGAATTCCCAGAATCGAGCTCAGAAGGCGGCGCAGAAACAAAAACAAGCGCCAAGCAGCTCTCGCTGTGGTACACGTCACGCGATAGCTTAAATGCACTCAAATGTTTTTGACAGAAAAGAAAACCATGTGGATTTACGTTACAACCAAGTTATAGTTGAGGGAACTAGGATCGTCTCGATTAAATCAACAAAATGAGGTTCGTAACAAAAAAAATCTTTCAGCCTTTCCACTCTGGTGAAAAAGGATGACCAGCGAAGCTGTACTAAGGTGGGAATGAAGTAGTGGCCGGCCGCAAGTTGGCAAGCCAGTGTGGAAAGGCTCGAAAGGTTGCCGCCGTCGCTTATAGATGGCGGTAGCTGTCCAGAGTTCTGTGTCATCAGGTCATTTGAGGACAGACACGATCCCGGGGAAACTAGCCCTTAACAGCTGCGCTGTAAAAGTTTTTTTCCTTTTTTTAGCATTTTTACGTAGTCTGCAGTGAAGCACAGCATGGACCACAACCCGACCATATATTGGGCGCGCGCTTTGAGCACGTGCTGAATCCGAATGCTGCGTCCGCACTCGGCGTGAACTAGGGTCCGCTCACACGCTTCGCGGAAGAAGCGATGCCTTTAAATGTGGCGGCCGCCAGTATTACTTTATTTACTTTTGACAAGGGCCTATTATACGTCACTTAGTAGCTCAAGGTTTATTCCCACCTCCCTGAACCAGTAGAATTTGTATGAGAGGTCAATTTCATGTGTTTTTTTCTTTCTGGATCATGGTATCCTGCAGTATTACTGGGAACCGGTAAATAAAGTTGTACGTCATGACAGAAATTGATTCTATTTATCGCGTGAATAAGTATACACCGTGTGCGGTAGTAAAACATCTAGAATGTAAATTTCCACCGAGTTACTTTTAAAAATAAACCGAACCTATATTTGGAAACCGAGGGAAGCTCATGCACACATATATTTAAATCACCCGAACCACTGATCGATTTGTGTTCGGAACAGCTGCACTTCGACGCAGTTGTTTTCAAATGTCGACAAGCGACGTACTCATGGATGCACGGCCTTTGAGTAAATCGCCTTGAAGCGTCAGATATACTTTTCTTTAGCAATGATAATATTTATTCTGATTTAGGCGAACCGCCGATTCAAAGGATGACATAAGGCCAACGCCATGAAAGCCTGCAGCGCTGCGTCTCAAATAAATTCAATTCTCTTCAAAGCTTTTTTTCTTTTTTATCCAGGTGCATCTTGCAGTGTCTCCCAGACTATATCAAGCTGCTAGAGAGCAGTTTGCCGGGGACTGGGAGCCCGCGACACGCGCAACAGCAAGAAAGAGATCCAGAATATCCTATACTCTGCTTCATACTTAGCGTGCAACGCTGTCAAAGCTACTGGCGCGAGCATGGGGCTTGATCTCGTTGATCATTTGCACGCGTTCTCGCGCAAACAAAACCATAGATGAAGCCACGCGCTCGCGCCAGTAGCTTTGACAGCGTTGCACGCTAAGTATGAAACAGAGTATAGGTACTAATATAATAAAAGTTAGACAAAAGGGAAGGGACTTGGACGGACATGCCATGTCTGCCCCCTTTGGTTTAACTTACTTTATATTACCACCTACGTCGGCACGCTCGTCCAACTCTCAATATTTTGCGAGTTAATCCGTTCTATAAATGCAAAAAAAAAGAGAAACACACAAGACGTTTACAATAAGATCAGTTCAAACAGATCATAAGATGTACATATTGATCTACATAAGATGTACTTATTGATCTACAAAATATCAATAAGGATCAGTTCAAACAAATAATTATCTTTCAGAAGGTGTATATAGACGCCTTGCAGCTGCTGTGCATGGCCGCCGCCGTAACCGACCTTCCGTATTTGTTTCCTCTTATTCCGTTTACTTCACCTGCTCGTGACCGCAGCAGGGCAGGTTATTGCCATTTTAGTTCCCATTCTGCCCTTCCCTCAAGCATTGGCCTTTGTGGAGGCTCGTCAAGGCCCACTTGAGTAGCTCGGCATCCCGGTAAGACGAGAGGGTCAGCAATGGCGGCTGCAATGTGGCGCGTGGGCAAAAGCGTCTATCAGTGTCGAACCGGAACCGAACCGAACCGAAAACCGGAACAGAACCGTTATTTTTAGCCGAACCGGAACTGAACCGAACCGAAATCTTCGCCGCCATCTTGGAACTGAACCGGAACTGAACCGGAAAAAAATATAACGGTAACCGGTTCAAAACGGTTCACGGTAATTTTTTTATTACAAAATGAATGTTTGAGAAGTAAAAATTTACAGCTGGCATTTCCATGTAGTGATCAAATTGTCATAAATCGAATTGCAATGTATAAAAAATTGTGGGTTTTCGTGGCGCTTTTGTATTGGCACTACGATTAATCGTGTGTCACGTGGTCACGTGACGTCATGGTTTCAAGACATGCTGTCAAATAACGTCACGTCACGTGACCCCGTGGCGTAGTCGCATTACTCACCGCGTCAAGTCGACTTAAATTCAGAACGTCAATTTCCCCCTCTCTTCTCCAACGTTTCGTTTGCTTCTTCCTCCCCGGCCTTCTTTTCCCTCGTCCTACCTTCTTGAGTGGCAAAGGAATATAGATGTAGTAGCGTTGTTGACACCGTGACGTCACATGCCATCACTGAAGCCCATTTATACAGAAAAGTAGCGACATCCTTTGAAAAATGCCAAATGCTATCAATTGGGCCAAACCAGGCGGCGCTACCGCCGACGCGAGGGTGTAAAAAAGCAAAACATAAATATAAAAGGTGTGAGCGTCAGAGGAGGAGGGAGAAGGAATGCCTATGCTGTCGGAGTGCAGTGCATACTATGAGCTCATGTCGCCATCAAATAACACCGACTGTGCAACGTCACCCATCGCCCATCCTTCGAGGCTTGTAGACAGCAACAGGCGCTACAGTCGACGCGCGGGTGTAAAAAAGCAAAACATAAAGATAAAAGGTGTGCGCGTCAAAGGAGCAGGGAGAAGATGTCGCTACCTTTTTTATTCAGGGGCATTAGCCATCACGACTTTTCACCGCGAGTCGTGCGACACCGTGATGTACTCGGTTGTCATGAGCCTGAGCCGAGTGCTCGGGCTCTCGAAAATCAGCATCGCCAAACATTCGTGTTGGCTCGTGTTCAATCAAAGATGAGAATAGCCGAACTCTAATAAAGCCTAAATCTCAACCCATGCTTTATTCGTTGCCAACCCCAGCGCATGACTATGATGAACACTGGCGGTATACAATTAGCGTCAGATTACACTGCCGCTTGTTCTAATAGCGAGTTGAGGAGGGGAAAGCTGTTTATTTCATTTATTTTTTCTGCGTCTGCCATTGAGCAGAGAGGAAAACTAATGGGTGTTTTTGCAAGCTATCAACGTCAGGGATTACCTCTTGGTGGTTTTTACTGAAAGTGCAAAAACTGTTGCATGAACTATTTTACATGTACACATCATTGAGGCACTCAAACATGTTTTCGTTGTTGCTGAACTGTCTGAGAAAGTTGTCCACGAGACTAGAAGCATTGAAAAGACTAAATATAACTTATTAATCTGACGATAAATAGAACTACAAGTGTGTATGGCAGGGATACCTAAAAATAAATATTCTCGTGGCCTTTGAGGGACAGCCGAAAATCGGCAGCCGCTCAAATTGTCGCAGTTTTGTTTGAACCTCACAGTTTTTGGATGCAAAATAAAAGAAACGGAAAATTACTGCTAACAAATGACAGAAATATAATTGTCGAATTGGCACCCCCTAACAAAGGAGGGAGTCCCTCAGGAATAAAAAGTATTCTCTGGAGAAGAATCGTCAAATGAAAAAACAAAAAGGGGGGGGGGGGGTTAAAAACCTACTGTGTTGTAAAGGTTCCTCTGCTCCACATCTTCGGCACAGAGCAGACAGTGTGATCCTGCAAAACTACTTCGTTTGCGAAATCACTCCTGCCAAAAAGCGCGTTTTCGGGGTGCCAGACGCTCGCGCCGTTCCTCACGACGCTGCACCAAGCAAGAATAATTATTGTTTTTAAATACATGGGTTGCACTGAGCGCGAACCTTCTGCAGTGTGCATTTTTAACCCTAAATTTCACTTTCTAAAAAAAAATATCTCTGACCACTTGCATATAGTGCGATGATGTCACGTGCACACCATGTTAAACAGTTCAGTTTTCTGTTGAAATGTGATGTTCTCAACACAATACTTCGTTTCACTTTAAGTGAAAGCGTATCAGAAACTAAAAAAGCGAGCTCCGGGCTTTCAGCGTCCAAGTACGCGCGCTCCTGCAGTGCAAGTGGTCGGGACCAAAGGCTCGTGCTTGTGGCATAGTAAAGTGGAGATTCGGGCCAGTTGGTTCATTGCAAACAAAAAGCGCCGAAAAAATACAGGGACACAGACGAAGGGAAACAGGACAAGGCGCACTCTCAACTGCAGTTTATTGAAACTTCACACGTTATACTATAGCCACAAAAACCCTGCTTACCCTATCTGCTCATCCCGCGTTTCAAAAATTCAAACTCATTCGTTGATAAAGATAGGGACGTGTCACTTATACATTTCTTCTCCCTGTTCCTAATTTCATATGCCTCGTGTAATTCTCGCGACACTTTATCTTTGTACCCAGCCAAAATCTTAGTGTTTGTTTGTAGCGTCGGCTGCATCTGGACTTGAAGGGGCCATGCAAAACGTTTCTGGCCATTTTTGTTTTTAAATTTGCATTGCTTTCGCTCGAATTAGTGGCTGAGAATCTAGCAACACATTAAACATAAAATAAACAAGAAATCTGGCGTATTTTTAACATAATAGGTATTCCTGAACTAATGTTTCAAAGAAAAATTGCGCGTCTTTCTCTTTTTCATAAAATATATTTTCATAACCCGTGCTCAAACAGGAACTCTTTTCACAGCCTTCTTACCTTTCATCCCGGGTTGATCACCAGTACAAAGTTGCCATACCTCATTGCAGCACTAACATATTTTTTTATTCTTTCTTGCCAAAAACTTGTTCAGAGTAGAACCACCTTCCCCCACACATCGCCGCGATTGAAGATGTTTCTGCTTTCAAGGCAGCCATAATCGATTACTTCTATAACTCTGCAATTTGTTGATTTTGTTGATTTATTTCTTTTCTTTTGTTTTGTTGTTGTTGTCTATTTTTTGTACTATGAATTGATCATTTGTACTTTGTAAACCCATTGTACCCACCCCTCTGTAACGCCCGATGGGCCCTGAGGGTAATGATAATATAATAAATAAATAAAGAGGTTCAGAATTTTGAGCGCATTTTCTTTTGTTGATGACGTTATTGGTCTGAGCCAATAGAGAACCTAAACGACAAGAGCGTGAAACAACCATGCGCAATCTTCCTAAGTGTTGGAAATTAACATCCAGTTATGAGGATGTGAGCGCCCCACCAATTTACGGATGTTCCAAGCAAATGTATGAGTGAGAGTCACGTGCTTGAAAGGATCAGGAGGGGTACCTTGCGCCTATTTAGCCAGTTCTACCTCTAGAATTCTATGTCATAATTATTCGACGTTCTAGACCAATGTCGTCACTGAACGCTCATGTTTGATAATGATAGGCACGCCGTTCGAAGCAGCATTTAGTTTTCTTCGTCCCTTTGCAATGCCCCTTTTCGCTGAAACAAAGTATTGCAAAAGGGGATGTCGAAATTGTAAAGTTGTGCAGTATATATAGCAGTCTCGCGATGATATACTGCTGATTCATAAAATGTTAGAGCGCGCATGACTGATAAAGCACGGAGTTGTAAAATCAGGCCACAAAACAAGTGCCCGTAAAGCCAAATATCATTTTAGCCTCCCGAGACAGTATTCTGCGACGTTTCCAGCTCGTGCAGTTCGATGTTCTAATGTGATTTAAATTAGAAATATATCGCCTGTTTTTTGCGATATTTATGTGTAATTAGGAACATCATTACACGCATCTCTACTAGAGAAATACGCACCATAACTACAGTGTTCCATAACCAACCAAGTCCTGAACAGTAAAAAGACCAACGTTTCAAAACCGATTTTTTTTTATCAAGGGCGACTATTTGCACGTGGAGAGCAGCAGCTTCTTTTTTTAATCTAAGGTGTATTGTTTGCTTCACTCACTTTTTCTTCTTCAAGTGCCCTAGTCTGTTGACATACGCCGACGGTTAAGTGGCTGTCGACCTATTGAAACGTCGGGCGTTTAAATGTTTAGGACTTGGTTTGTGAAGGTCTGTATTTCTCAACTTTTTGACCCAACCAGACGGAGTTCCGTCAAACGTGTTTACGTTTAAAACATGCATCCCTATATAGTTCTTTTTGCAGTAAGGCGTCGTGTATGGCATTATTTAGAAGAATATAATTTATTATCTCTCTTTCTCTGCACATTTCGTGCATTTGCCTTCAGATCTATAACGTTACCACACAGTTCTTTTTGGCATACCCCGCGACCTGGTGTTTCACACTGTCAAACAGCGAACAAATAAGCACGTTCCGCAGACTCAACAGATGGCGTATTTTCGAGTATCGTCCTCCCGTGTCGGTCTGAAGCGGTTATGTGAACTTCATACAGTTAAATTTATTGATAACATAACAAATATTTTCTTACTACCTGAAGACTTGACAACATAAATAAAGGGCCTATCACCATAAAGTTCTTTTCCGCCGATTTTTTATCCTCGAGAGGCACGTGTATAAGTAATTTGTGAGAAACTTGTGCACTTTTTTTTTCATTTTGAAGCTTTTTTAAATAACTTGTGTTCCTGACGCATATTCAACTTCTGAAACATATAGAAGTCTGTTGCTTCTTTTATTTGATGAACAACAATTTTATGTGTCTGTGGGCTGGATGAAAACAAAGTACATACACAGTGGCGCGTGGCAGGACTATGACGATTGCGCACGCAGACCGTCAGAAAGTGACCAGTTAAGTAGCTGTAATGTCGAGTAGACTATGAAATTGTCACGAACTTTCTGGAACGTGGACGTAGGGGCAGCAGCCTGGTTCAAGCCCGGGTTCTGGCCAAGCCCGCGGCCAGGGTGGCCGCGGGCTGGCTGGAACCCGGGCTCGAACCAGGCTGCTGCTGCCGTCGCTCCTGCTGCTGGCCGCCGCTCGTCCTCCCCCTCGGCAGACACGTGCGAGGTGCCCAGTTCTCCCGCACGTGAAGCACTGTGCTTGGACGAACTGGCACTGTGAGGGGAGTGGGCAGCACCGCAGCGGCTGCAGGCACCCTTGTGGCTGTAGGCCTGGTGACGCAGCTCCTCCCCTCGGGATACCGCCTTGACCACCTGAGACAGGACCGGGTCCCGGCTGGTCGCCTACGCCACCGCAGTCCTGGTGAGCACCCCCGGGTAGGCCCGCTCCAGCAGGAACACGTCAGCTGGCTCTGGAACGGCAGCAGGCACCTCCGGCAGGGGCAGGCGGCTCAGGGCATCGGCAGGTCCCAGGTCCTTCCCAGGGCGGTAGACCAGCTTGTAGTGGTAGGCCGCCAGCGTCAAGGCCCAGCGTACCACTCGAGGCGAGGCTTGCACTGGAACCGCCTTGTCAGGTCCCAGCAGCCCCAACAACGGCTTGTGGTCCGTGACCGCCTCGAACGTCCGGCCCCACAGGTACTGGTGGAAGCGCCCGACCCCGAACACGAGCGCCAGACCTTCCTTGTCGAGCTGGCTGTAGCGTTGCTCCGCCGCATGAAGCCGACGAGAAGCAAACGCCACAGGGTGTTCCTGACCATCCTGACCCCGGTGCGACAGGACGGCTCCTACCCCTTACGGCGACGCATCCACGGTGAGGACCACAGGCTTGGCCGGATCGTAGTGCACCAACACAGGAGCCTTGACGACCAACTCCTTGCTCTGCTGGAAGGCCAAGTCCTGCTCCTTCTTCCAGGCCCATGCTGACCATCTCGAAGCAGACGATGCAGCGGCTCTAGATGCGTCGACAGGTTGGGCAGGAACCTCCTGTAGAAGTTGATGAGGCCGAGTTAGCTCTGAAGCTCCTTCTTGCTCTTCGGCTTCGGCGCCTTGAGCACGGCCTCAATCTTGCGGGGTGCCGGGGCCAGGCCAGCCTTGGGAGATGATGTGTCCCAGGTATTCCACGCTGGGGGTCAGAAACGCACTTGTCCAGCCTCAGCTTGAGACCGGCGTCCTGCAGTCATGTCAGGACCTTGCGCAGGTTCTGCAGGTGGTCCCCGTCGTCGGTACCGGTCACCAGGATGTCGTCCAAGTACACCGCCACGTGCCTCATGCCCCTGAAAGGAGTTGTCCATCTCCCTCTGGAAGATGGCTGGGGCTGAGGCCACGCCGAACGGTAGGCGCGTGTACTGGAAGAGTCCCATGGTAGTCGATATGGTGACGTACTTCCGGGCGGCATCCTGGAGCACCAGCTGCTGGTAGGCATCTCGAAGGTCGAGCTTGGAGAACTTCTGTCCCCCGGACAGAGCCGACCAGAGATCTTCGATCCTAGGCAGCGGGTACTTCTCGACGGTAGCGACGGGGTTGATGGTGACCTTGAAGTCCCCGCAGATCCTGACGCGGCCGTCTCGCTTGAGGACTGGGACAATCGGTGCGGCCCATTCGGCAGGTCTTGACGGGCGCCAGGATCCCCTCTCGCTGCAGCCGTTGCAGCTCCTGGGTGACCCCGTCCTTGAGGGCGAACGGCAGCGGACGCGGCTTAAGAACCGAGGCCGGGCTCCCTCGGGTATTTGAATGCCGACCGTCGTGCCGGCGAAGGTGCCCACCCCGGCTGGAACAGGGACTGGAAGTCGGTCAGGAGGCTCGGGACGTCTTTCACCACGTGCAGCGCAGCTTCCCATGGTACTCCGGCAGCCGAACACCCAGCGAGTGAATCCAGTTCCGGCCCAGCAGCGTCGCGACGACCCCTTGGTTAGATAAAGGGGAAGGATTGCCTCCCTGTCGCCAAGGCGAACGCTGACTTGGGCCCGACCCTGGACCTGGGAAAGCTGCCCGGAGTAGCTGCGCAGCATGACGTCCGACGCCTCGATGGACAAGCCGGGGAAGGTCCGCTTGAACAGCTTCCCGGCCGCGTATTTTGCCGTCCGCGAATGGGTTAACACGCGAGGGAGAAAAGAAAGAGGGAGAGGAGGATGGGGAAAGAGTAAAATCGCCTGATTGGCCCTTGAAGTCACGTGACCCTCACCGGCGGGCCGGCGGCGGCTGTTCCAAGTCGTTTGGATGCCACCCCCCTCGCCGCTCGCTGCGGAGCAGACTACGCGAACCACGCCACTACATCCGCCCGCTTCTGTCACTACGACGCCGCGTTCAAAGGTAGGCGCGAGCTATGTATTCCGTGACACTGGTGAATTTGAAGGCGATCGATGGTCCAGCAGTGAGTAACATGCACGTAGCTTGCAAAGCGCGGCCAGCGAGACGGCTGCTTTCTGCTTACTGCCCCAGTAGCGCGCTAGGCATAAGAAACCGCTCAGCGCGCCGAAGTACTTACGTTATGGAAATGAAGCCGCCTTCCTGATCGCTAAATGGCAGACCGACGTCCTCGTTATTCTTCGCGTCGCGGCACTACATCGTTAGTTGTTGGCGACGTATGCCCGAGTCCCGAGTGGGGCGCGTTGTCAAGCGTCGATCGAGCTTGCCAACTTGTATGCTGTTAAACGCGGGCGAGTTTTCTGTGTCTCGTACGTGTTGTCTCCGTCGTACGGCTGCGCATTACGCGATCCATTTATCCTGTACATGCGAACCGAACTGTAGAAATTCCACCGCTTCGTCTTCACGCCCGACTACGTTAACGCACTTCTGTTTACGTAGTTGGAGGCATGAGGCGCAGCTTTCCTTGCGCGAGTGTTCGTACGCACTTTGCGTGACCGCTGCCGCATCCCGACGGCGCGCCACACAGGCTAAGCGAGTTGGTGTATGGTATGGTCACGCACGCACGTGTCGGCAAAATATATCTGGCCCATTATACTTTAATTCGACGAATGGAGCAAGCACTCACCTGTGCAGAAACTAAATGTCAATTCGCGATTTATGGTTTTCCTGATGCAGCAACGATGAAACTCATGTGCGTCTGAATTATAAACTGGTTGAGATACCCTACAGCGGGTGTCAGAGTTGTTCTAACAGTACTCACCTTAGGCTGCCCTCCCCCTTTCCCTTTCTTACTGAATTGTAAGCGCAGATATCAACAAGCGTACCACAGGCCAATGGCCTCAAAGTGCAAGGCACCGAGATATGGTGTGTGAGCTGGCTTTGCATGCCTTACTTAACATCTTTTTGGAACTGTGCAAGGCTGGCCCATCTTGCACCAGACGGCGGTGAATAAGGGGCCCAAATGCAGAGAGTAATTGCTTAAGTATGTAGTACCTTGGCATGCGGGAATGCAAGGAGGGGTACACCAATCAATGGACAACATAATGATTGCGCAAAAGATGTGCAATGACAAGGCAGCCAAGCAAGCGCTGTCATTGGTTGAGATCGTGGTGAAGCAAAAGTATGTGGGTGGATTTTGGAGGATAAACAAACGCGAGGTGCGCAAAGAGCAGATGAAATTGCACATCGCATAAAATGGATTATGAGTGACAGCAGCCGACTGTGCGTGTGAAAAAAGATGTGAAGAAACAGCACAGCCTCACCTTTTGCCAGAGGATCTTCTTTCCCTGGAGCTAGAAATACAAACAGTATCTCAACAAGCCTTTTTTTCCAACCTTGGTAATGTTCATTGGTGCTTGTGAGGCCACTTTCTCTTAGATCCCTACTACAGAATGCTTCCGCTACTCCTGCATGTCCTTGCCTTAGCCCATGAGCAGTCGGGTCGTCCTCAAAGTGCAAATATTTGAATTAACTATTAGATAGAGATGTAGTGCTGTTGACAATATGAGCTAACATAAGTAGTCCATGCCTTCTTAGGTGCATCTGCCAATTTTTTAAGCAGCTTTGGTCTGGACAAGGGCTACAAAACACAAAGCTTATCTCGCATTCTTTGAAAACTCCCGACAAATGGATACATGATGGAACTTGTGGAAAGGAACCACAGGCAGCCTAAAAAAACACTTACGCTACCCATAAGGTGAAACACTGTGACAGCAGAGGTGTGACGTCGGAGCCGTTAAGGTGTCATTTTGGTGCAGGTGGACTGAATGAACAGTAAAGGTGAGAGTGCACACCATAAAGTCTACATAGGCGTTTCGTATTAAACCGAGCAACACACCAGACGAAATTCCATAGTGTTTTAAAACCAATGAGGGTGTATGAAGTATAAAGCATTTCGTGAAACTAACAAACAATTTTATTGAACACAAACTTGGACTGCCTCGTGGTAATCGAAGAACACTTCGAAAATCGCGTGCCCAAGTTTGAATCTAGGGAACGATGAAACTGCAAGTGTATACATGGACCATTCACTATCATTGGTGTGGCTGCCTGAACGTCTTGTGCAATGTTATTGGACACAAACTACCACCTCCACGTGGTCGCTGAAGAACACTTGCAAAAGCGCGCACTCAAATTTCAAGCGTGTAGCTCCATCTAATTTCATGCCTGTGGTTTCGCCAACTCAACACCCACCTAGCTTTATTCCTTTTATGGCCGGAACCTTTCGGGCATCATTGGCAAAGTTGCTTTGATTTTATTGTTTTTATTAGCAGCAGTCTCATGTTTGTGTTTGTGAGCTGTCATGGTGTCACGTGACGACATATTGTCACGTGACGTCATGACATCACATGACTCGCGTTGTCGCCTGACATCATTACATCGCGCGGCGTCACTGTGCAACGTTGCTTGACATGACAATGTCACGTCATGGTGCCAGCTGACGCCAGGTAACCGGTGACGTGATGTGCGGCGTCATGTCAAAGTCTTGTCGAGCCGTGTGACGTCAATGTGGAATCTTTTAGCGACGTGTCGAAAATGGTTTGCGTCGATATAGAGTGCGGTAGACGGCGCTGAACCCGCGAAGTGTTCCACTAAATGCTGTTGCAGTAAAAATGTTACAGGCAACTCACTGTTGAGGGTATATGCTAAAACACTTGTCGGAGTTGCCCTAGCAGTACTCGCCTTAGACCTTTAAATGTCCACAAGGGCCATTGGTGCTGATGGCCACACCCTTGGATGTTGGAACCTGCTACATTGTTCACACCAAGGCACAGTATGCAAGCTAATTCACATAAAATTAGAAGGGAAACATGTTGACTTCTTATAGTCTGTGACACATTATGAACCCAGATGTTCTGCCTCGAGTGCTACCTCTGTGTCTTTGATAACAGATTGTTATGCATTTAGCCAGAGCCCGGCGGAAGGCAATGAGGCAACAAACTATAAATGATCAATAGTCGGCTGTATGCAACAGACATAGAAAAATGCCCGGCATATAACCGACAGTAATCAACTAACACAAATTTTCAAAATCCATCCATTCATTTACTTTTATGCGAGAAAACCTGCTGCCACTTTACACTGTGGGGTAGCATTTGGAAAAACAAATTTACATCAGCAACACACGCGACATCAGTCAAATGCCCACAAATCATGAAACATGAAGAGCTGGGAGTGTGCCGAAGATGGTATTCCAAAAAAATGTGTTGTTAATGCGTTATAGCTAGGGCTCCGTGTTTTCGGATAAATCCGAAAACCTCAGAAAAACACCCGCCGGTAAAATTTTGGTAAATTCGGATTTATCCGATAAACTCCGAATATTTATGTGTCAATGCCACTCCTCCCCCTCCCCCCGACAAAAAAAAAAGTAAGATACATTTTTCTTTTTCTTTTTTTACAGTTTCACGAGCACAGAGCCAATGGTCCTGGGAAAATTCCACCATAATTATCTTTCAAATCTCGGACCGTTGTCAAAAGGGGTCTTGCCGCTTGTCTCTTCAAGGTTGATTCAGGGCAACAGGGTCGTTCGTTGTACATTCGGGTCACGACAAAAACCACACTTTTGGTTTCCAGTTTGGGCCATACGATTTGTGATTTAGAGAAAGGAAAGGATATGTTTTAGTTGTGAAAGCTTTGGACAATAGGGATTGTATAAAATTGGAAAGAGGGGCAGTTCAAACTCTCTATTACCTCCTTAACTACTCCACCTCACGAGGCCGCGGGCTAGATTGATGGAATAGGATGGGATGACTACGAGCATCCTAGCGACTACCTCCGGGAGTTTATTGATTTTAAGGTATCGGCGTTTATCAAAGCGCCACTTGTGTGTGACTTTTGTCGTGGATAAATTAGTATTGCCAATGGCAATGGCACCAACGCCAAATTCAACTGAAGATATTTCAATTGATACAAGCGCGTTTTATTTTTTTATCTGGCATACGTTTACATTTGGTTAATATTTATTTATTTATTTTTAATAGGAAACATTGCAAAATTAAACTCCGAATTTCGGAGAATTGGGAATAAAAAAAATATAAACTCCGATAAACTCCGAATCTTCGGCAAAAAATAAACTCCGAAAAACACCCTCCGAATTTGACGAAAAATAAACTCCGAAAACACGGAGCCCTAGTTATAGCACAAAGATAAATGATGGTACACATTGTATATGTAGGGATTGTTTGATTATAATGAGGAGTTAGGGAAATAAAGCTGAAGCTGCGACAGCTGACATGTAAACATTGAGATTATTGAAGAAAATGACAGCAGCCTCTTAGTAGTATGTCCTTCGTGGTTAGTGAGCATAAGTAATGTTGAATGGCTGTGGAGGTCTACCTTGTGTTAAAAGTATGCAGCAGCACTGGATTCAAACCTTGGGTAGACAAAGATGTCTAGCAATTGTTCAAGAGCTTAGATGCAGATTTGGAAGCAGCATCAAGTGTACCAGGGGATCTGGAAGCGTTATTTAATAGACTGAATATGTTTGGCCCAGAACAAAGGCATGCCAAAGTAAATTTAATATGCTCACTTAATGGGGAAGGCTCTATTGCATTTTCCATTATTGTACAAGTAAACAAGTGTTTATCTTTATCATCACAACTGCAATGGGCATTGTAGAAGGAATCCACAGGGCCACGGCAATAAAGTACGAATATGACAGGGTTGGGAAGGTTAGATTCATTTGTGGAAGATGGCGACGAAGATTTTGAATTTTACGTCGAAAGATTTAAACACTACCTAAAGGCTACAAGGGTAAGCGAAGCCCTAAAGCTCTCTGCTTTTGTCACTGCTTCATCCGGTCAAACAAGAGGAGAAAAGCTGGGAGGAGGTGGTGGTGGTTCTGAAAGGTCATTACGCTGATAAGACTGCCGACTGGGCGAGTTGGTAGTTCATGTTGATTAACGTTACAGTGCACCACAAGAGAAACACTTGCAAACACAGACACTAAAAAAAGTGTACACACTCGGCACCGACTCACAACTCATGATTTGTATTGTCTTCTATGCACAAAGAACAACCTCCTCTTTTTCTATGTTCTAAGAACGAGATGACGACATAAAATGCAATTACAAAAATAAAAATCAATGAAATTTTTAAAATTAAAAAAAATAAATATTAAAGAATAAAAAAGTAAAGAATAATAAAGAATTCTCACTGCTGGTGCCTAAGAGACCTTTTGGTCAAATAATCAAGCTCCCTCTGCGAGAGAGTTACAGATGGCCTGCTGACGCACTTGTCAATCTGTCCTTCGATACTTGCTGCCTCGGTAATCTCCCTGGTGAGCTGATTGGGGCTCCTTCCCAGCACAGTGCAGTTGCTCAAAAGCGCCGAACACCCACAGTCCCTACAGTGTAGTCCCAAATGTCCAGAGTTGTCGTTGACGACATTGTTGGCATGCTTACGAAGGCAGTCAATTGAGACAACGACCAGTCTGTCCTATGTACACTCCCCCACACGGAAGTGGGAAGGAATAAATTACACCTTCTACACAGGGAACAAAGTTCGTTCTGTGCTTCTTGGTGCAACTTACGGTGTTATTTGAAGTCAAATTTACCTTTTTACACATGCTGTAGAGCTTTTTTGGGGCTGAAAATACTACATCTACCTTAACTCTATTTGCTGCCCTCTTGAGGCTACGAGAGAACTTATGCATGTATGGTACTACCACCAGTCTTCTTGGCTTGTCCCTGGGGTTCCGAGGCTGATGGTGATAGCTGAGCAATTTAAGTTTAACAGTCGCTACCAAAAGGAAGAGGAGATGGTAGCCACTTTCTCAGTGGAGTTGAAGAAGCTCGCGTCGACTTGGGAGTTTAGCGGTTTCTTGGATGATGCTTTGCGCTACAGGTTCGTCGCGGGATTAAAAGACAGGTGAGCACAGTCCAACTTGTTGAAGACGACGACGTTGACATTTGGTGCCGCGTGTGACATTGCTAAAAGCATCGAGCTCGCACGCAAGGAACCCATCGCGTTCCAGCCTACTGCAGGTCATCAAGGGTCGTCTAGCCAACAAGACGACGACAACGTGAACACGGTTTGGCAACAAAAAAGGGAAACGTGTTGCAAGTCAACTAAGGGTCCACGAGCTTACACGACCAAACAGACGTCCGATCGTACGGGAGACACCACCTCTTTATGTTCCTGCTGCAGACAGGTACACACTGGACAGCCCTGCAAGTACCGCAAGTACAAGTGTCATGTTTGTAAAAAGGTCAGACACCTGGCAAAAGTTTGTCGGTTCAAAACAGACTCCGTTAAACACATTGTGAGTGAGGGGGCTGATGATATGCAGCTTTACACAGTGTACACGTGTGAAACGGGAAGGCGTAACTATAAAAGTAGCCGACAAGCTCACAAGAATGCAGATAGACACTGGAGCGTCCGTGTCAGTAGTGCCCAAGGAGCCATGCAACCTTAAATTGAGAATGTATGGGGGAATTCTCTCACGGTGACTGGGAAGTTGTCAGTACCAGTCGAGTACAATGCACAGAGAAAGACACTTCCTCTTATTGTAGTTAAGGCACCAGGGGGCAACATAACCCCACTGCTTGGTCGAGACTGGCTTGAAGAGCTGAAATTAGACTGGTCATGCATAAACAGAGTAAGAGAAGAAAAGGAAGCAAGGCTCCTTGAGAAGTAGCTTGAATTGCATCCGGAGTCGCAAGATCTGGTCACTGTGAAAACAAACCTTGGCTTGTTTAAGTCCACTAGATTGCCTTATGGCATCACTAGTGCTCCAGCAATTTTTCAGTCGGGTCATGGACAAAGTACTGGAAGGGCTGAGAAATGTTGCATACCATCTAGACCAGTGGTCTCAAACTCATTTGAGTGTGGGGGCCAGATAGTCCACACTGGAAAGGCCGAGGGCCAACATTAAGCGGGGGAGGGGAGGAAGGGAAGGGTTCAAAAGGTTTAAAAGAGAAGAAACCCCGTGCTCTATGATGTTTATAAACTCAGTTCTGCCTGTGACATCTTTAGATTTGATTTGTTTGCATGACTACTTTGTGTCCCTAGCTGATGTGGTAGCAATAATCAATATGACACCGCCCCGCCAACGTGCTGGCATTTTTAAAATAACAAGAGAGCAAGTATGCTGTCATTCCCGTTGCTCTCTTCACTGGGGAATTAAGCAAGCTGAACATGTCTTTAAAAAGCAATAATTTAATATGACAGTTCTTGCTTTTCTGACGATTTTATTACAACACTTCGAAGAAATACTGGTCTATGAATGGTGATATTTTTTCAAGGCGAGAATCCCGAGCTCGTAGCTTTATCTTTGGCAGTTGCTCCTGTTGAACGAGAGTTTGCGCAGACGAGTTGCATTCTTTAACAAAGCGTTCACGCTTGCAGCTTAGTAGTGGTATTGTTGTACATTACAAAAAGCTGTGAAGCTAAAAATAAAGCGAAAATGAACGCAGATAAGTATAATCTATGTGTAAAGGTGAAAAGACCAGAGCTACTTTTCGAGCGAAACTGAGACATGGGAACCGGGACTCGTAGCCTGTTGCCTGCGGGCCGCGTCCCCTCGAGTCGCGGGCCACGTGTTTAAGACCCCTGATCTAGACAATGCACTAATAGTGGGTAAAACTTATGAGGAGTGCTGGCACGGTTCAGCCAACAAGGCATCAAACTAAAGAAAGAAAAATGCTGATTTTTTCAGACGTCTGTTCATTACTTGGGACATGTGATCGACCAACATGGAGTTCGACCATCGAAAGAGAAAGTCAAGGCCATACGGGAGGTCCTATGTCCCAAGAATGAATCAGAACTGTGCGCCTACTTGGGCATTATTAACTTTTATGCCAAGTTTGTGCTGAACATGTCAACAGAGCTGAAGCAGTTGTATGACTTATTGCAGAAAGGCACAAAATGGCATTGGTCAAGAGCAGAAGACAATGCATTTAACAGAAGTAAGACGTGGCTTGCGCAAGAAAACGTCTCAACGTTTTATCGCCCAAAAAAGGAGTTGGAGCTCGTATGTGACGCTTCAGCCTTCGGAGCTGTTCTTTTTCACAGAGTTTGGAATGATGAGAAACCGACTGCTTATGCATCATAAACTCTGAGCAAGGCTGAAAAGGATTACGCCCAAATTGAAAAAGAAGCCCTAGCAGTTGTTTTTGGGCTGAAAAAGTTTCATAAGTACCTGTATGGCAGAAATTTCAGCATCTACTCAAATTACCAGCCATTGGCAGGGCTATTAGGTCATGGAAAACAAATTCTGGCTATGTCAGCAGCCAGGATGCAGAGGTGGGCTCTCTTACTTGCTGCCTACAGTTACAGGTGGGTTTATCGGAAGTGTAGCGAGATACAGAATGCTGATGTGCTGTCACGTCTGCCTTTGCCCAACGTGAACAATATCTCGGACTACGTCAGTTTCTTTTCAGCGGTGGATGAAGTGCCATTGTCAGCTGGCGAAATTAGGAAACTGAAAAGAATAGGGTGATGAAAAGAGTGTTTTTCACACAGAATGGATGTCCTTCACATGTGGACAATGAGGCATAGCAACCATACTTTGTGTGCCGTCACGAATTGTCGGTTGACCAAGGGTGCGTAACATAGGGAAATCAAGCGAAGGGTTTAGGAAAAAGTGTTGTCTCCGTTGCACGAGGGACATCCAGGCACCACCAGAATGAAAATGCTATCACATAGTCACGTGTGGCCGCCTTTGATAACATATGATGTCGAAAACACTGTCAAAAACTGTAGTACTTGTCAGCTAACGCAGAACGTGCCACCACGTGTTCCATTGTTCCCGTGGGGTTGGCCAATGCGCAGATGGCAAAGGGTGCATCTTGATTTTGCATACCGGGATCATAACTGGTATTTGATTCTCGTAGATGCTCATTCAAAGTGGGTAGAGGTGTTTCTAATCAGTTCCACTATGACAAAATGTACTATCGAGAGATTGCGAAGTGTCTT
>JAZHYW010039660.1:0-16346 GCA_037355805.1 Ixodes ricinus | reverse complement strand
TACACTTCGTTCCGGTTACGTATTGCTGAAACGAAGGAAGTGGAGGACGTCGAACGACCCTCGACGCGATTTTTGCGAACATTGTTTCCCCCCCTCCCAGAGAGATAATCCGCGTAAAATCCTCAGTCAACTCCAAAAAATAGTTGTCCGGGTTGGGGTGGGAAACGGGGCCAGCCGCGTTCGTTCCTTTGACTTGGTGCTGTTGTGAGAAAAAAGGAAGCTCTCCACGAAAACGTGCCCCAAAACGAAGTCATCTTGGATTCCGTCCGATCGTCAAGATGAGACTGTCGTCGACTGTGACTGCGTTATTTGAGATCTTTCTCAAATAAATTCTTTTGGATAACGCTGCATCGTATGGTACGTACAATATATTGTTCGAATGTTAACACTTTCTAAATGGCATGTCCGTGTCCTGTCCATCGGTAAACACGTTATTTGTGAGCGTGAAAAATGCATGCCTTTTGGCTCTCTTCTGTTGTAATTTATTTTTGACAGCTAAGCGCTTCGTCGTTTGTCATGCGGCGAATCGCGCGGAGCCGTCAAAACTTATCGTAAAAAACAAACACAAAAACTAGAACTGTACCATAGACTCAGACATGTACTATCGGGGAAAAATGAAATGCGAACAGAGGAGCGCGTGGCTTGCCGTACAGGCTGCGCCACCTGGAAGTGAGCCTAGGGGCGAGGGTGCGTGGCCTACTCCGATGTGTTCACGCCCTTCGCTCGGCGCTCCCCAAGCTTCGGCAGTGCGCCTCTCAGTGCGCTGAAAGCTATCACCGCTATCTTTGCTGGCTCAGCGCGTGCGGTGCGAAGAAGCTCGGCCCACGCGCCGAGCAGACAAAGATAGCGGTGACAGCTTTCAGCGCACTGAGAGGCGCACTGCCGAAGCTTGGGGAGTGCCGAGCGAAGGGCGTGAACACATCGGAGTAGGCCACGCACCCTCGCCCCTAGGCTCACTTCCAGGTGGCGCAGCCTGTACGGCAAGCCACGCGCTCCTCTGTTCGCATTTCATTTTTCCCCGATAGTACACGTTACCCCAAAAAAGTAACTAAATACCGTTACTCGTTACTCGCTCAAAAAGTAACTAAATACGTTACTCGTTACCGATTCTCAAAAGGAACGCGTGAGTTACCTCAAAAGTAACGAGTTACTTTTCACGTTACTTTGACGACCAAATACACAACTGTTTTTGTTTCATGGTTTATTGTTTTCTTTTTAGTAGTCGTTGCACTTAAGCAGTAGCTGCCTCTCGAAGTTTTCATCAGTTATGTTTCCCCGCTTCCTTGAAAATACATTTCCGGTGACGCTGAAGCGTCGTTCTACTGACGCGCTCGAAGGAACGGCAGTGTTGTGCTTCAGGAAGAGCTGGTGAATCTTAGGGAACTGCGCCTTCACTGAGGACAGCGGGTAATGGGTTATGTGCCTTCCCGTGTTTGCAACCTCCGGGTTTACATTCGGTCCGTACCCGGTTCTAGAAAGTTCAACCAACGAACCTGATTGTGCTCGCTGGGTGAAGGACATTCCCAGCTGTAGAGTTCAGTACAGCAACGTTTATCGCTGGACACGTCAGTCGAACTGTTCGACTGACGTGTTCAGCGATATACGTTGCTGTATTGTCATACTGTTTATTTGTTTTTCGGGTTTTCCATCTGCCTTTGTCGCAATAGACACATACTAAGGCTAGAATAAAAACAAGGCCGTTTAAGCGGTGTTGTACACGTTACTCCTCAAAAGTAACGAGATACCGTTACTCGTTACTTGGTCTTAAAAGTAACTAAATACCGTTACTCGTTCTTTTTCTGAAAAAGTAACTAAATACGTTACTCGTTACCGAAAATAGTAACTAGGTACAAGTAACTCGTTACTTGTAACGCGTTACGTACATGTCTGCATTGACTATACATTCAAGTCGCATTCATTCTGTCGCGTGCGTACCCAACAAAAATAGTTTATAGGTTTTTATTGCTTTTATTTCTTCTTTCAAATGTGGTACAATGCTTTCTCAATGACCTCGGGAAAATACGTGCACCATGAAACACAATATACAGCGGGAAAAGACGAGAATTTATCCGCCAGCAGTGTTTGAAATTGCGCCTACGGAGGCTGCGCCTATCGAAATCACAGCTCCACTCGGTTAGGGTTAGCAGGGGCGCCGGTGAGAGTCTAGCCTCAAACCCAGTGACTGGGCCCGAAGACGGTTTGCTGCCCCTGGGAGTCGAGTGTTTCTTGAAAGGTGTATACAGGGTGTTTTTTTTTAAGCTTAACAGAATTTTTAAAAACAAACCATGAAAGCTAGGTTAATGCAGTCTGCGCAGGTGAGTTATACGGCCAGGGGACATAATATAGGAGGCTAATCGTAACGATCAGTCGGCTAATTAGTTAAAATTCGTTAATGAACTTTTTAATTAATGATAATAGACATATAGTTCCAATTAGAAACTTGCTCAGCGTCATCAAAAACCACTAAATCAGTAATTTTTATAACGACTTTGAACGCGTGAGAAGCGTAGTAGTGCACTAAAGTTACCCTTCGTGGAGCAGGTACAAGGCTGGGGCTAGATAAGAGACGGAAAAATTGCGCGGGCGCCTTATCTCAACCGCTAGCTTTGTACGTGCTCCATGAGTGCTAACTTTAGTGCACTACTACGCTTCTCATGCGTTCAAAGTCGTTATGAAAATTACTGATTTAGTGGTTTTCGATGACGCTGAGCAAGTTTCTAATTGGAACTATATGTCTATTTTCATTAATTAAAAAGTTCATTAACGAATTTTAACTAATTAGCCGACTGATCGTTACGATTGGCCTCCTATATTATGTCCCCCTGGCCGTATAACTCACCTGCGCAGACCGCATTAATCTAGCTTTCATGGTTTTTAAAAAAAATTCTGTTAAGATTAAAAAAAAAACACCCGGTAAATATATATATATATATATATATATATATATATATATATATATATATATATATATATATATATATATATATACCGGCCTTCGTCTTCCTGACGAAGGCCGGACTCCGGCCGAAACGTCGAAGAAAAAAACCATCCGTTGTTGCTGTTTTCATCCAGGGTTTTGCTTTTCCTCTCAGTTATACCCCACGCCTTCGGCCCCCCGCCACCCTGCCCGTTGTGTGTATATATATATATATATATATATATATATATATATATATCATCTCATCAAATGTAACTCTCTTCTTATGTCGGTTTGATCGACATATCGAAAAATTTGATATCAAGCTGCAAAGGTTTTCGTACGTTTCGTCAACAACACGTTTACGTCATCCTTTCTCCTTTTCTGTAGGAACTTCCCTGGACAAGCGTCGTTGCAGTGGGAGGATTCTTCGCCGTGTGGTTCAAGACCGAGGTCAACGGGAACAACCTCTGGTTCTGCCCGGTCACTGTACTCGAAGATCCTCTCCTGGAACATGTCCGCCCTGAAGAACTAGAATTTGTCGCACATGGTCGTTATAAAGGCGTCCGCACGATAGAGACACCCGCCAAATTAGTGCACGTGCCCGATTATCGGAGGTCCCCAGAATGTGTCCACGGTGAACGGAACCGTCGCGCCACCGGATTTCTATGATTACGCGGAAGTCCAGTTGCCCCCGACCGGGAAGCCTGAAGCCACGTGCGAGGTCGCCCGAACTGATGCCGTGTCTACCCTGAGTGGTCCGGTGTCAACCCAGAGTGATGCGGCGTCTGCCCAGAGTGATGCGTCGTCTACCCAGAGTAGTGTGGTGTCTACCCAGAGTGGTGCGGTGTCTCCCCAGGGTCGTCCGGTCGCTACAGGGAGTGGTGCGGTGTCTTTCCGCACTCGGAGCCCGATCTTGTACATATTTCTCGCCACGAATCTGTTGACAATGACGCTCCATGTTTTCCCGTGATACCGCCGGGTCGCATTCTTGTTGACCGGTCGGCCTGTGCTTTTGATCTTATAATAAAACGTTTGCAGCTTTGTTTCAATCTATCGATCAAACCGCCATATGCAGAAATCGTAGTTTATGAGAAACGCAGCCGACCCCACAGTAAAATATCGGCGTCTTCCTGGCACTAGCCCTTCCGCGTCTTTTCAAATCGTAACCTCATATCTTTTTTGCTTTTCGTTTTCGCGACGACACCAAGAACATACAGGTTCGTTTATATATATATATGAGGCAGAGTAGTTTGAGAACAATAGACCGGGAAAATTTTGTAAGTCAAAGGTCCCTACTTTCGGAGTTGCTATGCTAGGAGTTTATTGTATGTATTACGACAGTTTCGCCGAGAAGCTGGGCTTCGTCAGGAGATGGCATACATCTCCTGACGAAGCCGAGCTCCTCGGCGAAGCTGTCGTAATACATTCAATAAACTTTCTAGCACAACAAGTCCGAAAGCTCGACGATCGACCACCTCCATTGATCCCAAATATCCTTATATATAGCTTCTTCTACCGAAAACGTAGCCAGAGCAGAGGGCTTGAGGGAAAGAAGTGAGCAGCGCCGATATCAGGTTCTCTTGGGCCGCCATGTTTCGCGAGACGAGGAACAAAGACTAGGGATGTCGCGACCGGTCGAGGCTCGAGTTCGACCAGGATCGAAGTTTCGAACTTCTTGTGAAAAGTTCGACAATGGTTCGACTCAGGTTCGACTACTATGCGCATGCGCGACAGGCTGGCCAGTTGGTTTCGGATTGGATGGTGATGGCTAAGGGATGAATTAAGGGCAGCACTGATTGGTTATTTCAGTTAATACAGTACAAACAATTAAGTTATTAACTTCTTCAGTGATTGAGATTAGTTTATTTTAATTGGAACTGCTCATAAAATTGAAATAACCCCTTGCATAAAAAAATTCTCCAAACCTAGACGTGCTTGTGTCAAGGTTTGGCCACACTGTCCACAAAGTCGAACCGGTCGAATCTAGTTAAAAGTTCGAAGGTTCGTCGAACCGTTTCGAACCACTCGAACCTCGAAAGGTCGACCTAAAAATCCGGTTCGACAAAAGTTCGTGACAAGACCGACGATACAGTACCGACGACGAGGCGAGAGAGAGGGAAGTGCCGAAGGAAGCGGAGAGCGTTTACTCCAGGTCGCAGTGCGGGGACCTGGATGATCTTATTCCGACGGCGCAGCTGATGGGGCAACTCACCGGTGCCGCGCGCCGCGAGAAGTCCCCGACGAACGTAGGGCAACCGCACTGACACGACCATGCGAACGTGATGTGTCCGTCGGTGCAGCGCGGTGCGGTGCGCCCCAGACAAATGTGGGCTAGAAAACAACGCGCGAGCATGGCCTCTCCCACCCGTTCGACACCCAAACACGTCAGCTACATCTTCTTCGCCCATTGAGCCGCTGTGACCTAGGTAATGCTCCCCCAAACTCGCCTTTGTCCATATCGTGGGTTATCTTCTTCCAGGAAGTCTAGACAAAGAAACCATCTTCCCTCTCTGTTCGGCCACAAGGAAGAGAGAGGTACTAGATCCGTTTACTATCGAACCGATGTTTCTACAGAGGGTTCGTTGAAGAACACAACTGCATGTGTATGTATGAACGCCGATAAATGCCTATAGCATTTATCGTTGCACACTCAGGCAGGTGTTGGGTTTTGACGACCAAGAACCGGATCACGTGGAGTGAATTCACGACAATTAGGT
The DNA here is from genome assembly GCA_037355805.1 of Ixodes ricinus. NCBI lineage: Eukaryota > Metazoa > Arthropoda > Arachnida > Ixodida > Ixodidae > Ixodes > Ixodes ricinus. Next base: position 10,709 of record JAZHYW010039660.1, on the reverse strand, counting down.
TCCGCTAAATCTACCGAGGAAACTCAATCGGTGCATAGGTCACGCGACGTCAGTGGGGAGTTTTCGTAGACCGCGTTTCCCCTCCGCTAAGCACTCCGCAACGAAGAAGCCGCTAATGCGCCTGCGCGCCCATGGCCTTGACTGTAGAGTTCCGGGTATCGTAGCGGGTTGCGGATGGCTTAGCAGAGGTGTGAAGCGCGGTCTACGAAAACTCCCTACAAGCTAACACCGCGTTGCGGTCACTGAAGCATACTTCCGAAATCGCGCACTTAATGTTGTGGAGATCTGGCTGCTGTCTTCCGCACTGAGCCTCGGGGCTCGACATTACAGCTACTCGGACTCCGTCGTTGGCCCGGCAGAAGCTTAAAGCGCGAAACACATGCGCGTCATAAAGCGCGAGACACATGCGCGTCCAAACTGTCGATTCGGCGTGCGAACCGCCGGAGCGACGTCCGAGGCAGGGTTTTCGTCGCAGCGGGCGTCGGACAGGGCCTCCGTCCGGCGCCGGCGATGCGTCAACTTGCTAGATATCGCCGCACGGCTGTCACGATTTTCGGAGGGCCGCAGCCAATCAGCACGGATCGGCGCGAAGGTCATGTTGTCACGTGGCTTTCGGACCGATCGGGCGAGGAGGCGCTTCGTGGTTCGGGTGGTTCGGGCAGTTCGGGAAGCGGATCTCCCCCTGTCGCCTACACGGACACATGTGCGCGGTGCAAGCGGATGGACGCCATCGAGTTTTCTCGCGCGCGCAAACAAACTGCTGATCTCGCGCGCATAGCAAGCCGGCACTTCGAGGGACCGATCGAGGCCGTCGAAACCCGAATGTACTCCGTTTCACCTTACGATGGAGAGCAGCGTACGCTACGAGCCATTCCTATGCCGATGTGAGTGTCACGTCAACTTCGGAAGAGACGCAGCAATGCGCGGTGTGCGTAGTCACGTGATTTGTACGCAGTGCTCGCTTCGCTGGGATGGCTCCCTAAGGTCCGCTGCGGTCCATCGCGATTAAGTGATGTTGAGCAGAAAAAGTAACCCTCACGGAAAATCTCTACACACGCACACTTTAATAGAATGTAATAAAAAATATTATGTTTGTTTTTAAAAGTCAGAAAACCAAGAAGGGCGAGGATAGTATTTTAGTTTTCTAGGCCTAGGTGGCGCGAAGCTACCGACCCTTAATAAATATAGCCATTAGCATTCATCCATCCATTCGGTGAGAGGGATACCCAAAACTGGGCGGAGCTGAACGGAGCGACGCAACGACGCGTCGCAGAGCCATGTGTCGCGAACCGTCCTGTGCGGCGATTCGGAGCAGCCATCTTCCCGACAGTTCGCACGCCGGACCGGACAGTTTTGACGCGCATGTGTTTCGCCCGATCCGGCGTGCGAACTGTCGGAAAGATGGCTGCTCCGAATCGCCGCTCAAGACGGTTGGAGACGACTATGCTTCCCGACGCGTCGAGGCGTCGTTCCGTTCAGCTCCACCCAGTTTCGGGTATCCCTCTGCCGAATGATGGATGGATGCTAACGTCTATATTTATAACGGGCGGTAGGTTGCGCCACCTGTCCGGAAACCCAAACTATTCTATCGCCCTTCGTGGTTTTTCTCACTTTAAAGGGGCCCTGCAATCATAATTAAGCGTCTACCTTTTTTGCGGTTTCCACGTCTCTTGGGGTTCGGGCAAGCCAGCGGGCACGGAGAGAGTCACTAAATATCAGTGCGTCATATTTTAACCGGACGACGCGGAAACCTCCTCCACCGACGGGGGCGACCTGCGGTACCGAAAGCGCGCGTAATGTGACGTCTTAGGTCCTGGGCTTACTACTGGTCAGAGCCGCTAAAAGCTTCTTTTTAGTCGAAATACAAAATATAAGTGGCGCGAACCGTTTCAATTACTTATAAAAGTAGTTTTTGTTAAGTATTTGAGATCAGAAAAGAAACAAATGCAGTTTATAAAGTACGGAAACAAGAAATGATCCGTCGACATACCCGCCACCAATCGGTGGAAAAGGCAGCGCCTACTAGAAAAGAGTAGTGGGATCAGGCGCCGACACGGAAAGGTCCCGGATGTACGCGGCGGCGCTGCGGCCGTAGGGACCGAAGGACCCGGCCGGCTCTGAGCGTTCCCAAGGCCTTCGGTGAGCAGCTTTGTCTTGCGGTTTGGCCGTTTCGCGGTATGGCAGCGCGAAGTGGCTCCCATTCTGAACTGATCTTTACCCCGTGTTTGCTGTCGTTTGTGGCCAATGAAGTGTCATGCCGAATTTGTGTTTAATCGCGCAGCAAATGCAATGAGAGCCGCTTTAGCTGCCCGCTACATACAGCCTATCCAGAACACGCTTTAGTGGCGCCCTCTCGCGCCGTCGACACGGAGTACGGCAGCCGTGAGCGCTCGCTCAGCTCACCACCCCTCGTCTAGTTCACGGCCACTCAAGCAACCAAGGACGTCATGAAGGAGGTTATTTTTTGCTTGTTTTTGTAATTTTAATTTGCCTATAACTTCTAAAATAAATCGAAATTCGAGAAAAGAAAAGTGTCATTAAGTTACTACGTTCAGTGCGCTCAGGTTTGGTGCAAATTAAAAATTAGTAAAAAAGCCATTGCAGGGCCCTTTAAAGGGGTACTCCGCCGTTTTCTTCACAGTCCCCGATTGGCCTAAAAACTTGCTAAAAACACCAACACACATCGCTGAAATAGTAACCCAAATGTTTGGACAAAAATAACTTTTTTTTCGCGAAGTTACCAGAATTTACAATTTTGGTCCTCATCGTGTTTTTTCAAGGTGAAAAGCTCTACTGGCAACATTGAAAAAGTGACGTGCTCATGGGCGGGCAGGGGTTCACTTTCTTTGGGCTGTAGACTTTGTTCCCAACTGATTAGAAACGGTTTTTTGGTGTCAAATGAATGCTTTACGGAAAGTCGCTCCAGCTCCCGCGCAGCAGACACGAAACTGCATGCCCATGGTACAGTTCATTTTTAGAGCTGCCCGCCTCGGAACCGGCAAGCCTGCCCACCCGGCTGACGTCACGGCAATGAAAAGCGCGGGAATATTCGAATCTTAGTTTTGGCGTCATTTCCGTTGGCCGATTTCACCATCGCTATGCCGAATTTCGCGATACTAAATAGCATGCTACCGGAAAGAGTAAAGGACGGCGATTTTGAAGAAATATAGTTAGTTGGGGTTGCTCAAAAAAATCGGCGGAGTTCCCCTTAGAGGATATCACGTGCCCAAGCCCTATGCAATTCCAATGGCAACTTTTTGACATTTTTCTCAGCAACCACCGAACAGATTGAACTGGGAATGGTTTTATTAGAAAGATAGTAAAAAACTGAGTAAGGTTGTGGCGCTACATTTCCCGATTTAAATGTTAAAATTGTTTTACGGGAACTTAAACTTGCTTGTAAAGGTCCTTTTTTCGTTCCGTTCTTCATAAACATTTAAAAATAAACCAGGGCCTAAATACAAATTCAGGCGCCACAATATTGAAGACCAAGACTTTTTGAATATATCTCTTACAAGATCTTTTTGCCAGAGATTCTCATTGTGATAAAATTTAACTAAGTTTGTGGCCCATCGAAATGCCAGAAATCGAGCTGTCACCTGGCGCCATCTATGAGCGTGTCGCTAATACTACCTCTTGAAATTGCGCAATGTGTTATTGCGCCCCGGACTACTTGCATCTTCAAGGTCGTCGGGTTGACGGTCGGGATTTCGAGAAAAAGTTCCTCTCAAAGCTTTTTTTTTTTTTTTTTTGGCGGGCGAAGCTATTTTGCGCGTTATCGCGATAGTGAGTAGTAGGTTGTCCATCGCCCGAGCGCGTCCTTGGGAGGATGTTCCGTCTTTGTTGGTGTTTTGGGGTGGCACAAATGCGAGTGAAATGTTTCTTGTTTTTTTTTCCTTTTTTGTTCGGCGGCGAAGATATTTTGGGGGTGGGTGTGAGTCATTAGTTTTCAATCGCCAGAGCGCGCCATTGGGAGGATGTTTCGTTCTTTGTTGGCGTTTTGGGTTACGAAAATGGGGGTGAAAGATTTCACGCTTCAAGCGGTCCTTGCGTGATTCCTGAAGTTACCAAATGCATGCAGACAAAAGCTACCGAAGCGTCAAAGGGTCGATACTGTCTTACCACTTCTTTCTGTTCGAAGTAGAAGTGATTTGATTTGGCGATTTCAAATATTCTGCAGAGATGCATTTAAAATGTTTACATATCTTAAATCCGGAAGAAACATATGTGAGTTCGTCGATTTTGTTTTAATTTCGACATTCGCTTTGCATATCAGCTTGTGGAGGCTGATTTCTACCGTAATAAAACAAACATTGCGAAGATTTCTTCAGTGAAGCTAAAAACAGAACAAGCTTTTTGGTAGTAGCGCGTCACACGTTTCTATTTGGAAGTTGTGAAAGTCTCGCGCTGAAGATTCTTCGTTTGACCCGAACGAAAACATTCTTGATTCAGTATTCTATAAAATAGAGTGGGACCGGACATTCCATCGAACGCCGTTTCGTCGAACGCCGTTTCATCGAAGCCGTTTCATCGAATGCCGTTTCATCGAACGCCGTTTCATCGAACACCGTTTCATCGAAGCCGTTTCATCGAACGCCGTTTTATCGAACGCCGTCTTATCGAACGCCAGGGTGGCATTCCCGCTTCCTGAAGCTGGTCGGAGGTGCCCATCCCGGGTTCTGGAAGTTTTTCACTTGCCTCGCCGCAGAACATCAACTGACGGAAGACAAGCTGGAGGCGATGCTGAGTTCCCAAGAGCCTCCTCGCCAGAAGAAGGCCATAGTGGCAAGAAATGAGAAGGTCCGCCTTTTTTTATGAGAACAGACGGAGCATGGCTGTGGGGGACTTTTTGAGAGCAATTGCTCATCATTTGAAACGGTGAATGGCTGTCGCACGAACACATGAGCCCCCGAAAGTTTTCCAATAAAATTTGAAGTGACGTACTTACTTTTGACTTCATTGAGTCTTAGAACTAAAAAAAAACAATGTTTCGGTGTCGTTTCATAAATAGCACCTCAGCTTTAGCTAATGCAAGCTTCGGGCAGTAAAAAAGTATCAATAGAAAGAGGACATGAGAGGCTATACTTCGTTTTCAGCTTCCGTCCGAGCGGCAGCCGTAAGGCTGGGGGACGGTTCACGCAACTTCGAGAAGAGCATTCCTACGCGAAACAAAGTAGTCCGCAAAAGTATATATATATATCTTTTCTTTAAATAGCTGTTTTGTGTGTGTAAACGTTGCACAATATTCCAGATGTGTACTTTGCTTTGAGAATGATTTGCAACTAAAGGAATGCATTATCTGAGGTTTATGTTTTTATTGAATATACGTCAATGCATGTGGCTTTGGTGAAAACACGTACATCCGCTGGCAACACTGCTTCGGCGCTCGCTTCGGTTTTTCTGTGTGATTTCGTTCCCGCAATGGCTGAATCATGTGCTTTCGCTACTTTCCTCATCGAGTCGTTTTCAAAACGTCCTTTCGCAAAGGCACGTTTGGGCGTCAGGCGCGAAAGGTCGTGATGAATGTCTGCCTTTCGAATTCGGCAGGAGACTCCGGCTGCGTCGTCACCGCGACGACGCGTTGTAAACAAGAAAAAGCGTCCGGGCCACTACAATTCGCTGATACGCGGCGAAATCAGGGCACCTCTTTTACTTGCCGATTACGTTGAACGCCGAGAAGCTGGTGGAAAGGCCTGCGCCTTGAGCCCCGGTGTATCCAAACAATACAAGGAAACATCAACGGTCGGGTCATCGGGCACCTTGCAATGTGTACTTACGTCCCGAGCGTATGCGCGAAATGCCGAGCAGGATCGAAAGCTCGGACACAGACGCCAGCGACGCCAGCCTAGTACTGACATCCCCTACTGACTAAGACTTTCAGAACGTGAAAAGGCACGTTTTAAATCTGTAGCAGACGATACTGTTGCTACACCCTGATGGCAGACGACAATACTCGGCGAGCGCGGGCGGCGGTGACGACCAGCGACGAAGCGGAGTGATACGAAAGTGCAGGCGGATCGCGTGACTTTACTGCCGGCAGCTGTGATTGGCTTCAGGCCACGTATGCTTTCGGCTGCGCTCCGGACGGAAGCTGATACGAAGTATAGGAGGCCCACATGGCTAAAGTTGTTGCTCCTGCGCAAAACCTAAGCCGCCTTCTGGCCTCCATGAGTTGGAGTGCGCTCTTACCGGGAGTGCGACTTCTTATTTATTTGTTACAATACCCTCAAGGCCCATCGGGTAATACAGAGGGGGTGAACAGATAAGCATAATATGCGAAACAAACATAAAAATCGGTACAAATATCCTCATGGGTTACTTGCATCAAAATAAATTGTAACAGCTACAAGTTTGGACATTAAAAAACCTGACGATGAAATGGGTGAATGACACGAAAATGCACTCGATCCGGGAATAAAAGAGCATCTTTCACACTTCTTATATAAAAGACATTCGATGAAACGGCCGTCAGCGATTCGATGAAACGGCGTTCGATGAAACGTCCATTTTTTCGATGAAACGGCGTTCGACGAAACGGCGTTCGATGAAATGTCCGGGAACCAAAATAGAGGCGAATGTATTAGACAAGAACCCGCACACCTTTTATTATGGTGTTCGTCTATTGCACGTCTTGGCTGCGATGAGCCCTTGGTCGGCTGTCACTGTTGGGCGGCCAAGAAAATCTCACTGGAGAAAAGGCGGCGTTGAAAAGCTCACCGGAGAGAAGCTCGCCGGTGAAATGCTCAGCGCAAAACCGGCAAATCCGGAGAAAAGCTCATTTACGAAATAATTTATTCAAAATTTAAAATTTAATATTCTCGGCATTGTTCGCACTGCGGTGTTTATATTTAAAACTCACGTCCACACTTTGCTCACCGCTCATTCTGCGCTTTTTGCGTGTCCGTATAGTTGTAAAACCAGGGGTTCTTGTTCAGTACCAGAAAAATAGCTTACTTTCGAAGAAAAATGGGGAAGAGGCAGACGAATCCACAATTTTGCAGAATGCGAACAATTAAAAAAGTGGGGAACTCATTTTTTTTTAGTTATCATTTACATGGAAACAGGACAGTGCCTCAAAGTTGAGTACTACGAACAGCAACAATTGTGGACCTCCGTCTGGACACCCGACGACCCCTGACCTCCCAAAAAGTATCAAGTCCGTCTTAGGCCATATCACCGAAAGAGGTCATTGTTTATTACGAAGCAAAAGCAAAACGGAACATAATATTGCCGCGTGCGCAGCTGGCCAGGTAGGCAGCGCGCCCGTGGTCTAACGGTTACCGTGCTTACCTTCGATGCAAATTGCCGAGGTTCGATCCCTGGTAACGGATACACTTTTTTATTGTTTCTATAATGTCGCGTTCTGGTAAGTTCTAGAACCCTGTTGCTTATTCGAGGTTAGCTGATTCTACTGCCGAACCTTCTATGCCGATTGTTCCAGAAGCCCATGCGTGTACCAGGGGCTCCGCGTGGCGAGCCGCAGTCAGTCTCGATCCTGCTGTTTCACCGACATCGACGCCTGCGACGCTAACCTTCTATTTTGTTCACCCGATTAAACGTTTAGTTTCTAAAGTTGCAAAGACAAAACACTATTTACAAAAACAAGAAACGATCTGACCAGAAACCATGATGTTCCATAAAACAGCGTTCTATACTAAACGGCTTCGATGAAATTGGGTTCAAATAAATGGCATTGAAATAAATATCTTTGATAGAACAGAGTTCGATAAAATATCGAGAGCTGCGAAGAAATAATGGTAGATCGGTTTGTAAAGGTGAGCTTTTCTTCGCATGTATCAAAAGTGTGGTGAGCTCTTCTCCGCATCCGCCGGATTTCTGTGAGCTTTTTTCCGCCGGAGAACAGCGCAACACCGAGAAGATCACGGGAGAAAAGCTCACCACAAAACTGAAAGATGCTGAGATAAATCCACGCAAGTATTATACGATCAAGCTTTTAAATTTAGTATTTGCGGCTCTACTCTGGGGCCCCGTGGGGAATACAAAATTTGTATATTACAGACACCAATAGAAACGAAGAAGCAGAGGTCCACAGTTATGCAGGATAGGAACAATTAACAAAGTGATAGACACGTATTTTTTTCTATCACGACATCGCCTCAACGTTGAGTTCTATAACGAAGAGACCTCATCATTGCACCCGACGACCACAGAGAGCCCCCAAATTGTGTCAGGACCCATCCGCACCAGAAATCATAGGTTGCTACAAAAAATACGGAAAAGATTGTTGCTATTATTCATGTACCAAAAGAATGCCATTTCCGAAAACGAAAGTCGTAGGTGAGTTTCCACCGCATTCATCAAGAGGCCGGTGAGCTTTTCTCCGCGTCGGTCGGTTTTGTGGTGAGATTTTCTTCTATTAGCTTTTTTCCGAGATTCGCGACTTTGGCATTGACCTGCACCTTTTTTCTTTTTATATCGGAACCGCAGAAAGATCGCACATGCCTGAACGACGATGCCGGTTTTCAGTCATCATATTTTCACAAAGCGAGGCACCTGAGGTTCTGTTGCGCACTAGAAGACCAACCGCACCTGGGACCGGACATTTCACCGAACGCCGTTTCATTGAATGCATCATAAGTTTCTGCCAATAATATTTGAAAATTTATTCTTTCTTTGAAACCATTGAATCTTGCAAACCAAGAAGTAATTTCTCATTGTCCTCTCGTACGACAGACGCTTAGATGGCACGACGGAGGACATGCCTGGAGTTGTAACCAAGCGGATGGATTCGGGGTTTCCACCACCTCCCTTCTCCACCAACCCCGATTAAATATATATATATATTTTTTGGTTAGCAACGTTTTTGTTTGTTTTTTCCGCTATTAGGATTTTTTGTTTAAAAATACCGGCCAATTGTTGCAATCGAAAGTTTCGGTACGGGACGACCACTTTTTCGATGAAACGGCGTTCGATTAAATGTCCTGAATCCCTACGCATCTCTCGAGTTGTTGTTTTTTTCTTGTTTTTTTTTTTATTATTGCTTTGCTCGACGACAACTCAGGTGCAGATTTGGAGCCCCCCCCCCCCCCTTCCTTTTTTTTGTTTTTCTCCCAAAAGACAAACCGGCAAAACACAAAGAAGGTCCAGACTCCTCGGAACGCAATACAACGACGCCTACCCCAGCCACAAGCGAGTGGACCCCCTCTAATTAACTTTGAGAGTAGCGTTATCCGTAAGGACAGAACGAGCGTAAAACGAGAAAGGACGGACAACCGTCCTTTCTCGTTTTCTTCCTCAAGTTTAATTAGTGTTATCCCCAGAAACCGAAACTCAGCTAATTAGGGTTTCTGGCCCGATACAAGCCAGAAACCGAAACTCAGCTAATATTTCCTGAAAATCGGACTATATCTGTCGGTGCATCGATCTCATGTTTTTAAACTGGAATTGGTCATATTATGCGAGAAAAAATAAACACTCCGGAGGGGACCGCGGTACATGGCTCATAGCTTTACTGATACTCAAACATTCCACTTTATCTCAGTTTTGCTTGACATAAAATTGGCTCACTTCAAAAAAAAAAAAAAGTTATTTACTTGTGATCTCGTAAGAAAGACAATCACATGACCCTAAAAGCGCCCAGCGCCCCTTGACGCTGTTACTTGGTGCCTCAGCGTTTACCTATTTGAGTGATTTGCGGAGGCGGTGTCTCGTCCGGGCGAACAAAAGAAAACAACAAGAAATGAGGTTCTCGATAAAAGATGCCGGGGCCTTAGTGGCAGTTCAGCTTTGTGAAGTGATTAATCGGAACATGTAATTAAAAAAGTTAGTTAAAACCTTTTTTTTTCATAGCTTTCTGACAAAGGAACTACGCTTTGATCAGTACGTATATAAGACGCAACACTATCTAAACTTGTGGTAATTGATTTTTTGACATTTTGACAGTACAACATATAGTTCTGCTTCCGTGCAATTTAGAAATCGTACACCTATTTAGAAATCAGGGTGACCGTTGAAATAAAACGAAATCCGGTGCTCTGGAAAAAAAGAAAAAAAAAAGCTGGGACTCTAATGGCTGTTGATTGCATCGCGAAATGGTTAATTTCGTATCTTTTTTTCTCACAAGGAGATCAGACACTTTTTAGAGTGAGAAGCTTTATTTTTCAAAGCACTGCTTCGCTGGAATGAAAAGTAGGCTCTAGGCAACATTTTAATTTATGACACGACACCACGAAAGAAATGTATGGCATATTTCGCTCTTGTACTGACGATATCAACAATCTACATGCAATTTGGAAATCGTATCGTGCGAAAAATCTCGGAACCCGAAAAACCGATCCAAATCTTTTTCCGAAGTAAAACCGGGCAGCGAAATGAGGCGTTCTGTAACCGCGTTTTTTTTTTTTCTTTTCATAATCCGCCAAGAATGGGACAAAGAGCCTCCTTCGCGATGGGCTTGGAGGCCCACAACCCTCACTGCTATCATCTTTCTAAACTGCATAAAAAATGAAAAAAAAGCCATTCTCGCAGCTTGCAGGGGGGGGGGGGGCGGTGTGACCGGATGGGTGGGTTAAGTGGGGCGCTTTCAGGGTCAAGCCGTCCGCTGATAACCAGAACAAAAAGACAAGCTGTTTTCTTTATTTTTGTTTGGAAATAGCACTATATCGCGTAAGCAGGTGTGTGGAAAGGCTTCCCCCCAGTGCCATCTGGATTCCGGAAAAGTTCCTATCGGAGAAGAAATTCTACTGAGA
>JAZHYW010039659.1:0-30279 GCA_037355805.1 Ixodes ricinus | reverse complement strand
TACGTATTGCTGGCCAATTCGTCTTGGGCCCGCATCGCACCGGTGCAGTGCGGTATCGTGGTACACGGAAGGCTAGAGGGAGAGGGGAGCTCCTCTCTCCTGCCAGTTTTTCGCGTACTAAAGTGGAAAGAGTTTACCAGGCACTTGGACGGTGCGGTGTGCCCCAGACGAATAGGCCAGTGAGAAATGCAGGCGGCTTCACCAACGTCACATTCGTCTGGGGCGCGCACGGCACCGGAGAAAATGCTGCCCCCAAGGCCACGCCACTGTGTAGGTGCACCGCATAACGCACTACCAGGCGAACGCGAAGCATCCCGCCATGCGAAGCGCTCGGTGCGGTCACTGCAAGGGCAAAACATGAACGTGCGTGGACGGTGTAAACAATATCCGCTAGAGATGATGATGATGATGATGATGATGATGTATGTAGCTTTCCCTTTGGAACGGGGGGTCACGTAGTAATCGTGTCCAAGCCGGTGGGCTCCTTTGTGTAGCCCGTCACATTATTATCTTTTTTTCCACCAATTCGTCAGCCGCTGTTTTGTTTTTCGGACCACCCATCTTTCCGCGGGGTGTGCTCCGGAGTCGGCCGCCTCTTGAAATCCCAGTGCTTCCGCTAGTGGCGGCGCTTGTGCAGGCTGTGGAGCTGTAGTGGCTGTGGCTCCACAGCCTCCATGCACACTCGCCGGTGGCGTCACCTGCCGTCCACTGCAGTGGCTCGATGCTTGGTCGGCTTGGGTGTCGGCTAGCTCCCATTTTGGCGTCAGGCCCGGGCAGCGGAGGACCAGGTGTTCGATTGTTTCTGCTTCTTGATCGCAGAGCCTGCACTGTATGGTCATTATCGTCGGGTCGAACCGCTGTCGATATGCCAGTGTCCGTAGCGCTCCTGCTCGCGCCTCAAACAGGAGGCGGCTGCCCAGGCTGTTGTCATAGAATTCCTCAGCTCTGATATTATGCTTGTGGGCCCTGTATACGTCTAGGGTCGACTTCTTTCCTGCCTCCTCCATCCAGTGTGCCGTCTCCGCATCTCTTACACGCCCTCTCACCTCCCTTGCCCACTTACCCTCCGAATCTTCCTGAACTGGGTCGGTGAAAAAACCGTTTTTCTTGCGGAGCTGGTAGACGCGCTTCATCCACCGTGTCTGTAGGCATCGGAGACACAGATAGTCAAATATCCGTCTGGCCCATCGACTTTTATTCATGTGGAGGAGCCGTCCTTGATAGCAAAGCTTGCTGGCTGCCTCCCTTGCCTCGAACGTCGACCACCCCACGTCTCCCTGAATCGCCTCAATCGCCACTTGTCCATGGCAACCGAGTGCCTGACGGCCGACATCCCTCTGCCTGCGCTCTAACCAGGCTCGTGTGTCAGCCATGACACAAATTATTTCATTGGCGAACGTAATTCCAGGTACGTGCACAGCCTTCCATAGTTCCCTCACCATCAGGTATCTATTGCCGCTCCACAGGATTCGCCGACGTAAGATGTTTTGCCCTCTTTGTGCCGTCTGTCGAATATGTGCTTGATATTTGTCACAGTAGTCGGGCGCGTTCGTCAGTGTCACTCCCAGATATCTGTACTGATTCGACACCGCGACAGCTTCCTGTTGCAGTCTCAACACTTTGCTTCCTGTGCAGTTCCCAGAGAACTGCACTACTGCTGATTTTAAAACGTTGAATTTAAGTCCCAGTAGTGCCACTTCTTCTTCACAGACGTCTACCAACTTTTGAAGTGTTTCCATGTCCCCCGCCATGAGTACGAGGTCATCAGCGTATGCGAGGCCCGGCAATGTCCAGTGCGTTTCACAACCCTCTTCTACGCGTGTGAGTGAAAAACCGAGCCCTGACTTCAGGAGATGTCGTTCTAACTCGCCCGTATACAACATATACAAGAGGGGCGAGAGAGGGCAGCCCTGCTTCAGGCCCCTTTTCACTTCAACCCTTTTGGACATCACGCCTCCGAACTCAGCCGTGACAGCTCCTCCGTCGTACAATCGTCGTATTAAGTTCGTCCATTGGCTGGGCATATCTAGTCTTATGAGGCATTGGTTGAGGGACCCGTGAGGTACACTATCATACGCTTTCGCTACATCCAAAAAGCAGCATATAAAATCTCGTCCCTCTTTTCTGGCAATCTCAATGAGTTGCGTCAGAACGAACAGGTTATCCTGTAATCTGCGGTCTCTGCGGAAGCCATTTTGGAGCTCAGTCAGTTTGGCGTTCGCCTCCGCCCAACCACACATCCATTCCTTTATAACATGGGCAAACACCCTGTAAATGACACTTGTCACCGTCAGGGGGCGGTAGTCATTCAGCCTTTTTTGTTGCCTCCACGTTTCGGCACCAGTACAACCCTACTGTGCATCCAATCCTCGGGAATGGGACTACCCGCAATGATGTCTGTTAGGATGCTTGCCAGCTGCCTTCGAGCGTCATCGCCCATGCACTTGAGCAAGGTCGCAGGTATGCCGTCTGTTCCCTGTGCAGTGTTGTTTTTAATATGCGCGATGGCCCTGTCAAGCGCGACTTTCACCACCTCCCACTTCGGCGTGATTGTCTGCTCTAGGGATTCTGGCTTCTCAGTTTCGACAGGGTCTGTGTCCGCCATTGAAGGTACTCTGATCAGGTCCGCTACTGGTGCGTTTCCATCTTCACACTCAAATGCCTTTGTCAGATACTCCGATAGATGCTCCGCCAAATCCTGTACCGCCTTTCCTGTGTGATCCTCTATGACGGTTGGTGGTGGGTCATTCCTGTCCATTGAGTTTACATATCGCCAGAATTTTTCAGCTGCCGCTTTGCCGCTGTCCCTTATCTCCTTTAATGTGCGCTGGTCAGCTTCTGTCATCTTGCTCTGTATTAGGTCTTGAAGTTTGTGTTTAAATGTAAGATACACCTCCCAGGCCTTTTCCACTTCTCCACTGTCTCCTCCCTTGACGGCGCGTCGATGAGTCTGGTTAGCTAGCCTCCTCTCGTTCCGCGCTCCTTTCACCTCGGCGTCCCACCAGCTCTTACGTCGAACACCGCCTCGGGAACGCCTCCGGATGGAATGGAGTTTAATAATCCGCTTCAGTTCCCCAATGAACTCGCCGTAGTTCGTCGCCTTTTTCCGTCTCCCGCTGGCTTCGAACTCCTGGGCTACAGAGTCAATGACGCTTGCAGGTAGCACAAGTTCAACCTTCCTGTACCTTTCTTTGTGAGGTTGCTGCCATGGGGATGATGAAAAATCGACCCTCAGGCGGTTGTGGTCACTACTTATGCTGAAAGTACCGTCCTCATCAATGTGCATACTCTGCAGTTTAAGCCCGAGTGTGTACGATGTCAGGACATAGTCAATGCACGTTCTACTGTTTCTTGCACACCAGGTGAATTGCCCCGTGCATGTGTCTCGGAGATTAACTATGTCAAGGTTCAAATCTTCCGTCAGTTGACGAAGCAGTCGGCCGTTACCATTTTCTTTCCCATCTAATTCCTCTAAATGTCCATTGAAATCCCCCATTATGAGTACCTCGACCCCACTATTCATGCTCCTAACATCTTCACATATACATTGAACCAGCCGCAGGTTTTCTTCTCGTCCGGTTCCTTCAACTGCCATGTAGACAACGCATACGTTCACTGGTAGACCCACCAGCTCCCCTTCGATCCAGAGATGATCTTTGCATGCTTTTCCTTGTCTTGGCTGCCACGTGGATGCAACACGCCACAAGAAACCCACACCACCACCTTTCCGTTCATCACCATCCCGGTTACTGCCCGCCCAGCACCAGCCAGGATGTACTGGAGGCTCCTCTAATCCTCTTAGATGCGTCTCAGCGACAGCGAACAGGGACATTTCCTCGGCTTCTAACATCTCAAACAGTTCTTCCCATTTTGCCTGTCGCCTTGCGCTGTGCATGTTGAGGAACCCCACCACAACATGAGCTGCGTTTTTCCGTCTGTGGCGTCGACGTCGACCACGGAATCGTCGCCCCCTCTGCTCCGTCGTCGGCGGGCTATGATTCCGCCGATGGATGGATGGATGGATGGATGAATACGGCTGAGCCCTTTGGATCGGGCGGTAGCTTACGCCACCTAGCCAATTTGTCTTACCATTTAAGCTTAGAATATTTAAATGTGAAAACTATATACACTCTGCCCTGAACAGAAAGTGAGGCTATAAAACCCCTTGCCATCAGTTAATAAGAAAATACCTAGTTTTCTCGTGCTTTCTGCCACCATTCACTTAATCTTTGCTTGGTAATCTCTACTGTCTTGTAATCCACTTTTCCTTCGCTGTCTCTAAAACCCAATGACTTTATTAAATCTATGTTGTCTTCGGTAGGCATAGGGTGAAGCCCTTTACAGTAGAGTATCAAGTGCTCAGCCGTCTCGTCCACCTCTCCACAAGCAGCGCACACTGTATCCATTTCCTGGTACTTCGCTCTGTATGTTCTGGTTCGCAAAACACCTGTCCTTGCCTCAAACAACAATGAGCTTCCCCTAGAATTATCATAAATGCTTTCTTTGGCAATAACTGTTTTGTTTAATCTATAGCTTTCCAGAGCCCTCTTTGTCTGCATTCCCTCTAGCCACCGATCTCTTTCTGTGGCCTTAACTTTCTTCTTAACGGAGACCTGCTCTTCCGTAACCCCACTATAGCCTAAAAACTTTCCTCTTAATTTCCTAGTGCGCTGTTTCCACTTTGTGTCTATACTCCTCATGTATAAAAGCTGAAAACCTTTCGTGCCCATTGCTCCCCATCCATTTGCCTCAACCGATCCTCAAATTCTATCTTGCTCGCAGCTTCCCTGCGAGCAAGATAGAATTCTTGCTCGCAGACGTAAAGAGTTGCAGCGCCATCTAGATGTGCTCCTGCGAACTGCTGCAAACAATCCAAGGCGGGTACTCCGTGAATCTCCTCGCTTTGCTACGAAGTGCGTGAATCTCTTTCCAGATGCCTGTTGTGAACGTGTTTTGTCTTTTTTTTTTTTAGGGCTGTGCGACCAGTAGTTCGGTCTATGGTTCGCTCCAGTGTGTTGGGGGACCCCTACTATCTAGGTTGGCCTCGTCATTTGCTTGGAAGTATGCAAGCAATAGGTCGCACCACTCGTGTACCGACCGCACGGTAAACACCTTTCTGGGTTCGACGGCGTCGCCAACGTTCTTGGCTACCGACACCCATCTTTGTGGGCGCTCGAAAGAGTTCGTCGCGTTGATTTCTTTGAGGAGGTCGTGGGTCGCCTGTCAATACCACCCGATCAGGCCGAGTTCTACTCGCTCCGAGGAAGTCACACGAGGAAGCGCTACCATTGGGAAAACGTTTAATCTGTACTTAAGTTTAGAGTCCGATGAAGAGGAGGGCCAAGGCTGCCTAGTGGTCCGGGTCTTCTGTTGGAGGCCTTGCTCGGCACCGCTCTCCGTCTCCAGCTCCGAACTCCGCGTGTCCTCGCCCGCCACGAGCCTCGCCCTTTTTCTCTTCTTCTTCTCTTTCTTCCACATGGTTGACATCATCTTCAATGGTGAAGCGAACCCGTACAACGCGCGTAGCACATCCACTGGTTTGCCTCACCGCCGCCATTTTCCAAACTGGAGTAGTCTCGCGCTTTCCCGTGGGCGACGAGAGCAACGAGAATGTATACGCAGGGGACCGCTACGTACGCTCGCAAAAAGCGATAGCAAGCGTACGTACACATAGCTCGCCGCAGTACGTACGTATGGCTCATGCGCAGTATGGAGGACGCAACGTTAACGCTAACGTAGGGGGCTTACGTTTGCTGCTATACGTATTACTAAAACTCTCTATTATAATAACTCTATGGAGGAAACCTCTGGTGCTCTCGTTGACGCTGCGGCTTAGCGCAACCTGATATTGAACTCGGTCATTTTCGTCGAGGGTATTCTTCGACAATTTTATTGTTTGCGAACACAGTTCGAGTGACACACTACTCGTATCCAATACGGAAGCTAATTCGACTGACGTGCTCGGAAGAAAGGGGGAAAAAAGACTCCGACACTGTGGCCGTTGCGGATACTTTACTAGGTGGCGCAAGCTACCACCCATTACAGAAAGTTTCGCTGCTACTCATTTATTAATCCACCCATTCAACAATCAGCTTCACTGTAAGCGTCCGCTTTTATTTGCAAAACTTTCACGCGAAAAATTAGAATTTAGCCTTCCTAATCTTGCGCGCTAGTTTTCTTTTGATCCCATTAACCATATGCAGGCAGTAAAATTCTGGCTAAAATCGTTTCCTGGTCGCTTTAATGGCGCCCGCTACGGACTAAGTAAAAACAAAAAGGGCGGCAACCCACATAGCAATCAGAGAATGGGGTGCCGGTACTCTAACGTAGCTTATTTCAAAGCGGCTCTATATCCTCCGTTCACTTTTAAAGGGGCGATGTAACAATTTTTGTACTTTGCGCAAATACCGCTTAGAACGGATCCCTGACGTTGATGACCTATGAAACACGCGTTCGTTTTTCACCCCACGCAATAGAAGTCCCAGAAACAAATTAAAGAAAAACGAGCAGCGTTCATCCCCTCAACTCGCAGCCAGAACAAGCGGCCACGTGACCTGGAATGGATTATATGCCGCCAATGTTGATCATAGCCACGCGCTGGGGTTGGCAAAGCACAGGACACGCGCTGAGTTCCAGACATTGTTATGGCTCGGCTATTGTCGTCGTTGAAGCGATTGGACACGGGCCACTACTCCGAATGCTTCTCGAGCTAGTAATTATCACGAGCCCAAATCGAGCGCCCACGCAATGCTCGGGTCCAATCTATGAACCGCATTCAAATATCGTCACTGGGGTGTACTGCGATCCCCACGTTACGTCATCAAATTTTGCAAAAGAGAGATTGAATGAAAATGATCGCTTTTGTCCTTGAAATTACACCGCAACAAAGGAGTTTCTTGGCCAGTGGCGTTGCGTGCGAGTATCCTTGAGTCCCACCAGTGCCAGTAAGCTCGTGCAAAGTGAAAAACATTCCAACTGAATATTGTTGCACAGCTCCTTTAGCTGAGACTAGGAGCTCCGCCTTCAACGCGAGCTCGCTGGCTTCCGCAGTGCTTCGGTTGCGCGTGCCTGCGTGTTCACACTTGTGTTAGCAGGGACAGAAAGCTTGCGCTGGAGGCGGAGCTGCTAGTCGGAGTATAGTCACTGACAAGGTGAGAAAGGCAGGGAGGAGCTTCGCTTGTTCCGCCTCCAGCGCGAGCTTCCTACCTTCCACGACGCTTCGACGCCTCGTAAACCTCGAGTGCGCGCGCGCAGCCAAAGAACTGCGGAAGACACGGGGCGCGTACTGGAGACCGGGCGTTCGAAAGACATGCCTTGCTAGAGGGCTGAATATTCCCAGAGTGCCGAATTTCATTTAGTTCGCTTACCGGAAGTCCATCCCGCAAAATTCAGTTCTGATTGGCTGGTTCAGCCCGTGGCGAGAAGTTATCAGTCGGCCACTTTGTGGGTGCATAGGTATCGACCCCGACGCTACGCTGGCGCGAGCGCACGAGCACGCGAGGCTCGAGACCGGGCCAGCGTTCGGTGCGCCATGCAAGCGCATTTGAACTCCGAGCCGCCTCCAGCCAGAGCGGCCTTTCTCATGGTCACCATATAGTAAAAGCCTATGGCGCGTCAGCGCTTAAGCCTAGCGATGTGTTCGTCTCACTCGGTATTAACATTTGAGACGAGGATGGGCCCAATGCAACAAAAAACATATATCTAACGCTTCCGCGTTACCACGGCTACGGTGGGTACGTTCGGGAAAGGGCGCATGGGCACTGATGAGTTAGGACCGAACGGAAGGAGCGTTAATTTTTTCTGGATTGTTTTAATACCGAAGCTAGCCTGGTTGGCCGAAGAAGATTGCTCGGCTCGTTTGCTAACTCCGGTTGCGCTGGTACTGCGTTTCAAACACTGCGCCTCAGGCACTAAGCCTAACACTCGACTTCGATGTGTTCCGAGGCGAGAGTGAGAGACGAGACAGCGAGGAGCAAGTCACGCACCGCTTGGGACGATGGAAGAAGAACTTTAATAAAAGCAAACCATTGTCGCCACAGGCCAGGAACCTGGATTGAGGAACTCACACGAGAACGAACGCTACACCGTACGCCCTTCGCTTCAACCGCCATATTGGGGATCGCGACTGCTGCCCGCGACTCGGTTCTGAAACGAAGCTTGGGAGTTTCGGTACTCTGGGAACATTCAGTGACTCTAGCCCTGCCGTTCTCATTCTTTCGGTGACTACAGCAAATATAAACTCAAAGACAAGGGCTGCGCCTTTCCCGCCCAAAACTTACCGTTAGTCGGTTCCCCGCCCCGCCCCAAGTGACAAACAGACCGAAGCTTGACGAGCTTGACGAGAGTAGCCGCTAAGCGGTGGACGCGTCCACCGCTTTCCGGCATGCGGCGGCGCCACGACAGACGCGTCCGCCGCTTTGCGGCTACTCTCGTCAAGCTTCAGCCTGTCTGCCGCTTGGAGGCGGGTCGGAGATCCTATCCAATGACGTTGACGTGCGCAGGCCTTATCTTCTATGTGCTATTGCTGTCGCCCACTCTATTCACCAGTGAACATAATTGGCAAGCGATTGGTTCGCTCGTCGAAAGAGCGCGGGACGAAATCCTGTCTGCGAATAAACTTCGTCATCATGTCCAAGGCCACTTCCGGTTGATCTTGAGGAACCAAGTGTCCGGCATTTCTCACCAATATTTCCGTAAAATTGCCAACCTGTCTGACATAGCCAGAGACGTCTTGCTGGTTTGGAGACCACCAAATCTTCCGCGGCGCATCGTTGAATTCCTCGGCGCCCGACCACGAGATGGTTGAGATCATGTTGGCCGTAAGTGGATACGGGATGATGATGTCCAGTTGGCCGTTGTAAATCAGCACCTTGTACTCCTCCATCAGAGTAGACAGCCAGGGCTTGACGGATTTCGCTAGGTCCTCAAAGAGATGAAACGCAACGATAAATGCCGAGTGAAAAGGAAGGCTCCCAACGTGGATAGCACCACGAACCACGGGGGTTTGCACGAACTCTACAAAGTTTTCGACACCCTTGGGCGTCACGGTGTGCAAGAAGTTAAAGTCGCTCTGGAAACCGGTAACTTTCCTGAAGTAGCACGTCGTATTTCTATAACACGAAAGAATAGAATCGAATTTCTTGACAGCGTCGGCGTAACGCTCGTTTTCGATGTCGTGTTTGACTTCGTCGCATAGATGGCGAAATACTGCAGCTTGGTTGCGGTCTACGAGACCGATCTGATAGAAGTAGTCCGCATAGTCCAGCATGGATTCCATCTCCACAGGACCATCCCCGATGGTGATGCCCTTCAGGTGTATTCGTACTCTGGGCTGGACGGCCGTGTGAATTGCGTATGCGACGGTGACGGCAAACTTTCCTGCGTGGAATAGAAAAAACAACATATAAACCAGCAGGAAGAAAACAAAAACATTTGAACACATTTAATATCCTGTGCGGTTTATACACCTGCAAATTGTACTGCAGCCATTAAGATAAAATAACTCTCACTCCCATCGATATATTTTTTTTGCCAAATATATTATTAAATGCGTCGAAGTTGAAAGCATAAAAATCAACTGCAGCACAACTCAATGCATCGAATGAAGTTAAATAACAGTGAACCTTTTTTCGAGTTATTGTTTCTTGTTAAGGCTTACTTTTATCAACATGGTCCTACATACATTTTTTAACATTGTGTTCTTTTTCGACCGTTATGAGTTGCAGGCTTCCTGCCCTGTGTGACCGTCTTCGCAAAAAAAAAAATCAAAAGCCACACTTTTGCATTGACACAACGGTATGAAAATAATCCCAACAATTTATATTTAAAGTTTTGGCGAGCAATTTTCTCTTACAATATTTTGCCACCAAAGGGAGAGGCACAACGGCGCTAGTGCGTTTGTTCTCCCGCAAGAACGACGGTCGCTTCCCGCAATGCTTGGATAGAAAATGGCGTACCATTGTGATTCACGCGATTACCAGCGACCTCCACGCTTCCCCGTGCTCCGTTGTTCGGCAGCACAATTAGTTGCAGAGTGAATTCTACGACAATGTGAAACGCGGGATTTTTTGAAGATTCGAGAATATTCTCGCGGAACGTGGGACATGAGCCCTCAATGCGGGACAGTCCCGCGAGTCGCGGGACGGGTGGTCACACTAACCCCGACGCCGAAAGGCTCCGGCGCAGCCAGGAACGGCACTGAGGTAGGAGCTGCTCGTTCTGCGCTACCAAGCAGTGCTCGGAGCTCTCAGCGTCGTTCGTGCTTGCGCCGAAGCCTTTAGGGACTCCCTCTGACGCGCAAGTCGTACTTCGGAAGGCAGCTCAGCTATATTCCGCTCACTTATGATGGCAATTAAAGCTCTTGTTTCTTCTTGGGAGGAAACTGCGGGCGACCACTCGCGACCGCTCTCCGCAACCGACGACGAGGTTGGCCGCCGCCATGTTCTCAACTGTTCACTCGCTCCCGCAGCGAGCGCCTTCCCATAATCCTCCCCGCTCCAAAATGCGATGCGACCTCCGTTTACATGGGCTGAATGAATGCGCATTCGCCGTCTCGATTCACCTCCGTCTAGCGACTTGAATGCGATGCGCTTCCTTAACGCATTATGCCGTTTACATGACCGCATTGAATGCGACAACTGGATTCGATGCGACTATGTCGCATTCATGTAAACGCGGCTAGCAATTGTTTGCGGTGATGATAATGATAATGAAACTGCGCCCCCAATAGTTCGATCTCCTCGACAATACTCAAACGTAACGACCCTGACGAAGCAATGTTTTTATTGCGGTGTAATTTCAAAGATAAAAGCGAGCATTTTCTTTCAATCCCTACTTCGCAACACTTGGTGACCTAGCTGGGGGTCGCAGTGTCGACATAGTACCCTACTCCTAGTACACGGTTTCCCATGTTGAATCGCGGCATGTAGGCTAGAAGCGCGAGCTCATAGCGTTGGGCAGCTCGCTCTTAACGCACGAGAGCTGGTGCAGCCGAGATGCGCCCTAGCATGTCAAGGTGTCTCGATCGCTTGCAGTTGTTCCTGCGGTACATCATTAGGTGAAACAGAGCTCATCGAATCGAGTATTTGCCAATCGACTCGCAGCCTGGCTTCCCGAGTACTGCCGCGATCAAACTCGAGTCAAATCTCGTGATATCAATACGCTCAGGATCAAGCATCCAGGTGTCAACGCATCGCCTATGACGATACTAACTGAACCATAACAATGTCTGAAATTCGGCGCATGTCATGTGCTTTGCCAACCCCAGCGTGTGGCTAGGATGAACATTGGCGGCACATAATAGGCTCCAGAACACGTGCCGCTTGTTCTCGCTGCTCGTTTTTCTTTCATATTTTCTGCGACTTCTATTGCGTGAGGTGAAAAACGAACGCCTGTTTTACAGGTCATAAACGTCAGGGATTGGTTCAAAGCTGTATTGGCGCAAAGTACAAAAATCGATGCACCGCACCTTGAAAGGGATACTGAACCGAAATTTGGAGCTCACAAAACAAGGCTGGAGTGATAGGCGGGACGCTGCCAAGCCCTAAAGCATCAGTCATACAGCGATATCTCTAACGGATGGTTGTATTTTTGGAAAAGAAGTGCGCGATTGAACACGGCCGACGAGGCCGACGAGACATCCCACATCCACGATTCTCATTCCCTCTCCTCTTCGCTTCGTCCCCTCGAGCTTTTGAACCGATGCGAGCAGGAGGGACGCGAGGACGCTTATCCTCATTCTCAGCTGTTCCAGGAGGATCGTGACGACATAGCCCTCGTTTGATCGCGCCATTCTTTTCTAAGAAAACGGCCATCCGTTTGAAATATCGAGGTATGAGAGATGCTTTGGAGTTCTCAGCATCCCGTTCAACACTTCTGCGGCCTTATTTTGCGAAATTCAAATTTCGGATCAGCATCTCTTTAAGCGGTATTCACACGAGGGAGAAATCCCGGAGATTTCTCCCCGGCGCGCCGCATAACAAAACGAACACGCGAGGCTTTTCCACATCGACAAGCCTGACGTTATTGTCGCAGGATGAGCGTGCCGTAGAGAAATCCCCGGGACTTCTCCCTCGTATGAATACCCCTTTAACGCCTATAAAGCTGTACAGCATTTGTTTAACGAGAAAATAAATTACCGACGAGTGAGCTGTTCCAACTCTCAGTCGACTATTCAATGTGAAACTTAAGATTAGACCGCAACGTTGTCAATTAACCTGCTGTTTCTTGCTATGAGTCGTATTTCTGCGTGGGCTCTGCATCACAGGCCTAGCTAGGATTCAAGATCTCACCGCCGAAAGAGTCTCCGCTGACATAAAACTCGTTGTCCGCGAGTTCGTGGAAGAGCGTGAAGAACTGCTGTAGGGCTTCAAGCATGTCCCGGCCCACGTCCGTCTGGTTATTTGCGTAGCCCTGGTTCTTCTCAGTGAAGCTGTATCCCGTGCCCACTGGGTTGTCGACGTAGAGCACCGAGAAGCTTCTAGTCCACGTGAGTTTTCGAAGTTTTGGATTGCCATCATCGTCCACGAAGAACGGGCCATGTTCCGTGAAGAGACCATACATGGACGAACTTCCGGGACCACCAGAAAGCCAGAGGATCACAGGAGCAGTCTCCGGGCTCTCCTGAAAAAAACAAATAAAAAAACATGGCGCTTTTTCAGGCAGCGGAGATTCCAATATCTTCACATTTTTCTAATGCACAATTCATTATTGATTACTTCGATTCGAAAAAAAAACAAAGTAAGGAAAGGATGAAGTTTTACTGTACCAAGAGACATGACTTCCACGACTATACTGTGAAATATAACTGTAGGTTTCTAAATATGTGCTATTTCTTGTGAAAAAAATGGCACACGCTAATTGTTGCAACATCTGATGTATTTCACTCTTAGTTTTCAAAAAGGTAAGTATACTAATGGAGCACTATAACCTCGCGTTAGTTCCATTGATGGCATAAATATGTCGCGATTGTGCATACATTTTCTTGCTCAGGGAACTATTCTTAATTTTCTTGCAGTGAACTTGTTCGTTTATTGAAGAATTAGAAGGGGCCTACATATTTTCAGAAACGCAAAATGAGAGGACGTTGGATGCTTGCAGGAAATTTAGGTATACCTTGGCCGGGAAGAACCAGAAGAACATGTTGCTTCCCATGTCAGGTTGAACGGTGAGGAATCCTGCGTAGCTCGGCACATCCTCCACGTCACCCAGGGATCCCACTCGGCTCAAGGACTTGGCTTCGTCCAGACGGCCGGCCTCGATGAGAGGTGTCAGGAACAAGGGCTGGTTCTCCGGGTCACCTGGTTGATCTCCAGTGTTGTTTACTGACCTGCATGGACCAGCTCGTTGAATGTTTGGGTTGGAGTTGGAATGCGCACGATTACCTCAAATTGGTGCTTATTTACTTATGACGATATATTTTGGTGGCACCCTCTTACGGGTGCCTCCTGAGGGCCCCCAGCAAGGTCTGAGCGGAGCTTTTCCCTCGGGGCAATCTGCCGCAGTGACCGCAGCTGTTGGTGGGTTTGGCAGTCCGATACTCTTTCCAGGTCAACTGAGGCTCACCTACCACTAGTGCCATCTTTGTCGATTCTAGGCGAGTGTGTCCTCCTGAGGCCCCCCAGCTAGTTTCAGGCGCTGCTGTACAGAACCTAACTTTCCCAGCTTCCCCAAAGCAGCCTGGTTCGGCGCCGCCGGCTGCTGGTGAGTTTAGCAGAAGGATATTGTTTCCGGGTCGACCGAGGCACACCTACGACTGTCGTCTCTGTTCATTTCTCCATTCTAAAAGTGTGTGCCGTCCCATGGCTGCCCAATCAAGGTCTGAGCAGCGCCCTGCAGGCCTTTGCTTCCCCAGCTTGTCCTGGGCAGATTACCGCAGCAACAGCTGATGAATTTTCATTTTCGACTGCTGTTTATTTCCTGGCAAAGTGCAGACAGTTATACACTGTTACTTACACCCGAGCGTATTGTCTCACTGTTAGCCACTTAACAAGACTAAACAATAAACTTTTTTTTCTTTTTTAGGCACACTGTTTACACTCGGCATCAGGCAGTATCAACAAAATGCCAGTCTTTCTGGTGTACTGATGAATAACAAAGAGCTACAAAGACAAGTGTATTGAAGGAAGAAAAAACAAACAAATATTTGCGCAACGACAGGAGTATCACTTGTAACGTGAAGGGAACAATTTAAAATTGGGGCTTAAGCGCTTTCTCGTCGCAGATCAACTTAAGTTTCTCGAAAAGTCTACTATGAAGGGGACTGCATGGAGTAAAAGCACCCTCGAGAAAGTGTTCAAGATTCATCTTTCTTGTGGTTCCCATGGTTTCAATGCGGTACTGGGGATTTGGCGTAGCTTTGGCCTGTAGAAAGCACACTTCATTGGCATCTCCAGGACTTCAAGTTTGTGTCAGACATAATGCACAAGCTGATGGAGTCTTTAGCATACAATGTGAGTCAAACCTGCAGCATATAACACACTCGTGCATCCTAATCTTGAGTATGTATCTGAAGTCGGATACCCGCGCAGACCCGTCTCATCAATGAGCTCAAGGTTTAATCTCTTGCAGTTTGTACAATTAATTCAGTGTTCAGGTGTACCATATCAGCCACAGCATTAGATGGTGTAAGGGCTTTAGAACTATATTATGATATGTAAAAGTGACTGCCTCTGTCAGTAAAGCTACCTGCACATTTGTGAATTGTTAAGAAAGCATTTCGATGGTTTGCCTCCGTGTCATTTATCTCCTTTTTTATTCCGTGATCTATTTTGTTATGTCCTCAGCATATGTTCTACTTGTGCATACTCCTAGTGTTGCCTTTTACTTGGCTGGAAGTTTTGTGCAATAAATAAAATTGTTACTTGGCTTTGTTCTCTTTAGCGTTTTCTCTGCTCATGTATTTTCATGGAGATATATATCTCGCATTCGCTCGTATTGCATTGTTCTCTGAATGACATTTTAATTTTTTTACCTCATTCCCTTTTACTGAAATAACCTGCAATCGCTTGACTTTTTTTCTTAGATTTGATGTAGACTCCCTTATATACATATAAAGGGTGAAACAAGGAGACGGCAGGCTCTTTAAATCGACCGGAAAATTCGGTTTTTTAACCTATCGCGCTACGACTTTGTGCAGCGTTGCCCACAGATGGTGCATTTTTTTTTGTAAAATTTGCAAAGAACGAATTTACCTGAGGAAAAAGTAAACAAAGAAAAAGGCTTAGCTCCTATGGACACGCAGCGACGCCACCGGTCTGCAAACAACACGGCGCCGTTTCGCACGGGAGACAACAGATTGCGCAATGAACGCCGCCAACGAACGAGCATACGCGGCGCCGAGAGCCGGCACTTTAGCAGACGATCCTTTCGACTCAAAAGCGGCTCGCGTTCCGCAGGCGGCGACAGTCGCAGAAACAAAAACAGGCGCGGTAACAACAAGGAACTGCAGTTCCTTGTCTGCTAAACACGCCGGCTTTTGGCGTCGTCTGCTCGTTCGTTGGCGGCAGTTGGCGTCGCGACCGCTTGCGCCATCTCTTGTCTCCCGTGCGAAACGGCGCCGTGTTGTTTGCAGACCGGTGGCGTCGCTGCGTTTCCATAGGAGCTAAGCCTTTTTCTTTCTTTACTTTTTCCTCAGTTAAATTCGTTCTTTGCAAATTTTACAAAAAAAAATGCACCATCTGTGGGCAACGCTGCACAAAGTCGTAGCGCGATAGGTTAAGAAACCGAATTTTCCGGTTGATTTAAAGAGCCTGCCATCTCCTTGTTTCACCCTGTATAAGTAGTAATATGTAGGAATATTGACATTTCGAATAGAAAACTTATAAGTCTTCATTAAAATTCTATAAAAGTAAAATTCGTAAGCACTCGATTAGGTGCTGAAACAGAGCGCTGGTTCCCAATCTGAAGTACTCTCAAGAGCGACTCGGCGAAGCGCTAACCTTCCCTCCCCCCCCCCCTATCCCATTTCTTGTGCCGCCCACACGTAATTCTACGGAAATTTATACGGCATAGGAAACCTACGCACCGAACAATTTTATAAGGAAGAGATGCTTCCGCTAAAACACGTCGTCCACACAAAAAAAAGGCAGAGATTTTTGTTTATAAGGTTTCAGTCATCGGGCAAACAGTGTGCATGCGGCATGTGACGTCAATTTCCCCGCTAAATCTAGCGGGGGAACTAAATTGGTGTATAGCACACGGGATGTCGATTTTCCTGCTAGATTTAATGGGAGACATTTGAATTCATTTATATGTAACGTGTCGTCGAGACGAGTGACGTCAATTGAACCGCTAGATTTATCGGGAAAAGGAAATTAATCTTTAGGGTCTCGGAGAGACGCCGCCAAGCGGCAGACACAATTCCTTCTCGGCGTCGCCGCGTTGCTGGCTTCGCGCACATTGCGAGACGTGCGCGTTGTTTCGAAGCGGCCGAAATGAATCAGACTTTTCCCTCTAGATTAATATATATTCTAATTTTAGACATATAAAGAAGAGAAAACTTATTAAGCATGCATTTTCAAAACCGGCGAGTCAACTCACTTGAAAGGTCGCATTCCGGTGCACCTTTCTTCGGCGAGGAATAGACATAATATCACGACCACCTTCATTCTGAGAGTTTTGCAGCTCACGTTCTGTGTGTGCTTGTTTTTCGTTCTCGTAGAGCGTCCTTCCAGCCAGGCAACTACCCTGAGACTAAACATCGACCGATCGCGTGTTTTTCCTCCCGGCCACCAATCACCGCGTAATCTGAACTTCTGCTGACGGCTTGTGAGAAGCCCGGATAACGTATACTTACTCGGGCATCTATACTGGAACTCAGCAAGCGAACGCGCTTCCACTAGCAAGCGAGATAGTGGAGGTTTTAGTTCGTTTATTTTAACTCAAAGGCGTCTGACGATGCATTGCATAAAGGTGACAGCAAGAAAGATGAAGTCGAGATGTCCATAGTAACTTGCATCATAAAACAAAACAAAAATGGAGCACTCTGCAGGAGTGAAACCAACAGTACGTTGTCACCACGCGTCTTATATAGGAAAGCGCACGCATTTGTTTTAGTACACCTAGGTTTTTAATTAATTAGTACTAATTTTTTTGCAATTTTAATTGTTCGTTTAAAGGTCTACGTGTGAATCGGCAAATTGTAGAGGGCGTTAAGAAATCACCCGAATAAGGTGTTTGCTGCATGATACGCTTTGGGCGTCTGCGAACGCCTCCGCCTCTCTGCCTCGACAACGGAGCGCATGCGCACTGGCGAATCAATCGCTGCAGGTGGCGTCCGCCATCAAATTGCAAACGCTCCTTATGGTGTGAGATGGACACTCTTTACAATCTAGGCTCTCTACCCTGGAGTCGAGCTTGCAGCGCTCTCAAAAACTGTCAGTTTTTTCTATTTTTTTTTTTTTTGGGGGGGGTTGTAAAGCTTTTACAGTTTTACAGCGAGGCTGTATATGGCTAGGGTTCCATGCATTTTTGGCATCCCTGTGCAGAAACTAAATTGCATGAAAAAGGGTTTCATGGTATGGAAATGCATACACGCCCCGTAACCTCGATATGCATTTTGATAAGGAAAGACGTCGAAACGTGTGATGAGGGAGATACATCCGAGAACAATGGGCTGTTAAGAATGGAACCTTCGGCGACCTTCTTCCGAGTTTCAACGCTGCGGAAACGAGTCATGACCAGTCCGGGAACGTCGCCTGCTGGACGGGGCCTACGCGAAACGAGTCCCGACGAGTACGGAACCGGCGCCTACGTGTCTGCGCCTGCGGAGACAGGTCTCAACGCGCCCGTGACGTCAACGGGACGTGTGTGCGTGCGTGCGGCTTGGTGCGCTCCGGAAGGGGAGAGAGGCCGGGCCTAACTGCGGAGACAGGTCTCAACGAGTCCGTGACGTCAACGGGACGTGTGTGCGTGCGTGGGGCTTGGCGCGCTCAGGAAAGGGAGAGAGGCATGACCTAATTGCGGAGGACCATGGCTACGACGCACTTCTGGCTACGACGCGGCGGACTTTGCTACGACGCACTTGACGGCGGGTTGCTGCTGCGCACTTGCTGCCCTGGCGGGGAGTGAGGGAGAAAACGGACCCTATATAAGGCGGAGCGCGAGGCTGCTCAGGAGTTCTCTCGGATTTGACGACTGTATCGCAACCATGTAATTAAACCGTTCGTTACGTTACCAATTCTCCCACCTCCACTGGACCCCTGGGTTCTTCACTTCGGGGAATGGTCGTCGTCACGAGCCAGGAAGCTCCCGGACGTGCGGCTCAAACCCCGCCTCTAACAACTGGTTGGCAGCGGTTGGGATCGGACCATGCGACATCGTGCTACATCTGCGGGTGAGCGTTTGGACTTTGCTTTGAGATTCGCCAGGCTTCAGATTATGGGTAATTAATTTTGAACTGCTGGGAATCCTTAAGTTTTGACTCGTGCGCTGGGTTTGTGTACAACCTTGCGACAAGTTTTAGAACAAAGCCAAAGCTAAAGAGCAGCGATCATGGATCTAATGAGGTTACTGAGAACAGATTTATTCTGTTTGTGTGAAGAATTGGGTGTGGAGGTGGAGCAAAAGATGAAGAAATCTGAGATCAGTAAAGCAATTTCAGACAGCGCGGAAGCAGAGGAAATTAAAATTGCGTGGGAACTACTTCAGAACGCTAAAAGTGAAGCTGCAGCGAGAGAGGACCGAGAGCAGACGGCAGCGAGAGAGGAACGAGAGCGGGAGCAGGCTGCGGCGAGAGAGGAACGAGAGCAGACGGCAGCGAGAGAGGAACGAGCGCAGACTGCAGCGAGAGAGGAACGAGAGCGGGAGCAGGCTGCGGCGAGAGAGGAGCAGGCTGCGGCAAGAGAGGAACGAGAGCAGGCTGCGGCGAGAGAGGAACGAGAGCAGGCTGCGGCGAGAGAGGAACGGGCGCAGGCTGCGGCGAGAGAGGAACGGGAGCAGACTGCAGCGAGAGAGGAACGAGCAGCGCTAAAAAGGTTAGAGTTAGAGATGGAACAACAGCGATTAAACTCACAGAACAGTAGAGTTGGGACTCCGGTGCGAGCAAGTGAGACCGAGTCGTATCAAATGAAGAAGCTCATGCAGCCGTTTAAAGTTGGGGAAGACGTGGGCCTGTTCTTAGTGAACTTTGAGAGGACATGTGAGAAGTTGAGCTTCGCCCCAGAAACGTGGCCGCAACGGCTTTTGACTTTGTTGCCCTGTGAGGCTGCAGAGGTTGTCGCGCGCCTTAGTGCTGGAGACGCGGACGACTACGACAAGGTGAAGTCCAGCCTTTTGAAACGGTACCGCCTTTCTGCCGAGGCGTTCCGTCAAAGGTTTAGAAACGCATCCAAAAAGAGCAGCGAGGGCTACTCGGAATTCGCTTACGGGCTTAAAACCAATTTGATAGAATGGTTGAAGAGCGAGGAAGTGTACGAAAGCCGAGACAAGGTAGTCGAGTGTGTGTGCCTCGAACAGTTCTTTCGTAGCATTCCGCAGTCAGTCAAGCTCTGGGTGCAGGACAGGGTAGGAGTCGACACTGTCGAAAGGGCCGCTGAGCTAGCCGAAGAGTACGCAACGCGTAGAAAGCTGAGCGGAGAGGAAAGCGAACCCGGCCGGAGCGATCAGCGCAAGACCTTCCGACAGGGAAACGGCTCGCGAGAAAACGGGCCCGAGAAGCCCGAAGCAGGACAAAAGGTCCCAGAAAAGAGCGCAGAACACTCGAACGGAGACGAGGCGCGGAAAAGCCAAACAGGGCAGTTCGAGGCAAGGAAGCCGTTCCTGTGCTACAACTGTCAGGAGCCGGGACACACAGCGGCCAGATGTAAGAAACCGCGGGTTGTGTTCTCGACCGTGACCGGTAGTGACGAGGACCTGGAGCTCCTTCGTCCCTATCTTCACGAGCTCCAGGTAAACGGAAAGCCGTGCAGGGTGCTTCGTGACAGTGCAGCGACGATGGACGTTGTTCATCCGTCGTATGTAACGACATCCGATTTTACTGGAAAGGTAGTTTGGATCAAGCAGCTGCTCGAAAAGCACAGTGTCTGTCTGCCTATGGCGACGGTAAGGATAACTGGCCCGTTCGGAGAGCTAGTGACAGAGGCGGCTGTCTCGCAAACAGTCCCGTTGGAGTATCCTTATTTGTTTTCTAACCGGTCAGAATTCCTGCTGCGCGAGAGGGGTCAACAACTGGGAGAGGGACTAGTTCAGTCAGGTACGAGGTCCAAATCGCGTCAGCTCGCCCCTTTGTTGACGAGTGATCCAGAGCCAGAGGCAGCTGTCGGGGAGCAGGCACTACCAGAGTTCGAGGCAGAGAAACGGGATGAGAGGGACCAGGTTGTAGAACAGCCTGACCTCGTAGCACTAGAAAGTGTACGCCGTCCCAACGAACCGGCGGAAAAGGCGGAGGAAGACGGGATCAGTGAAAGATCTCTCGTAGCTCCGGCGTCACGTAACTTTGGTCCTCTGCTACGAGTAGACGGAGTGTCTTTGACAGTCGAGCAGAAGAGCGACCCTAGTGTGTCAGGGTTTCGCGGTACAGCTCAGGAGATTGCTAGGACCAATGTGACGGGGCATGAAAAAGGCGGATTGTTTTATCGGCGCTATAAGGACCGCATTTTCACGTCTAGAAATCACGTGAAAATCGATCACTACGACTTCAGGGCAAGAAAAAGGAAAGGCAAATTTAACGGCAATGCCGATGGGTTGAGCAGATTTTTCTGGTATCACCAAAAGCGGGAGTGATGATCTCAGAGGTCTCCGTCATCCACGGGAATGAGGATCAAAGTGGGGGCACTTCGTTAAAACCCCAACAAGACCTCACAAATTGCAAAAAGTTTTTGTCTTTTGTATTTTGTTCATAGTGACCTCTTTGGAAAAATGAGTTGTGTTTTGGCGACAGCGGGTCTCGATACCCGCAATTGTCCTAAGGTTTTAAATTTGTAGTTTTTTTGCAAATTTTTGTAATCCGTAGTCCAGTCTGGCGGGTCTCTGGCGAATTCCGAGCGTTTGACTGCGGTGTGGCGTGGTGTTGTGTGGGACGTTTCCGCTAATGCCTCCGTTGTAAGAGGTTTGGGAGTTTGTTGGGTGCTTGCAGCGTCTTCTCAAGGCCTACTCCAAGCCCACCTCTTCAGGCCAGCGATCGTACCACCGGCCTTTCGAGGTTTCCCTGGCCCCGGAGGGGCTGTTAAGAATGGAACCTTCGGCGACCTTCTTCCGAGTTTCAACGCTGCGGAAACGAGTCATGACCAGTCCGGGAACGTCGCCTGCTGGACGGGGCCTACGCGAAACGAGTCCCGACGAGTACGGAACCGGCGCCTACGTGTCTGCGCCTGCGGAGACAGGTCTCAACGCGCCCGTGACGTCAACGGGACGTGTGTGCGTGCGTGCGGCTTGGTGCGCTCCGGAAGGGGAGAGAGGCCGGGCCTAACTGCGGAGACAGGTCTCAACGAGTCCGTGACGTCAACGGGACGTGTGTGCGTGCGTGGGGCTTGGCGCGCTCAGGAAAGGGAGAGAGGCATGACCTAATTGCGGAGGACCATGGCTACGACGCACTTCTGGCTACGACGCGGCGGACTTTGCTACGACGCACTTGACGGCGGGTTGCTGCTGCGCACTTGCTGCCCTGGCGGGGAGTGAGGGAGAAAACGGACCCCTATATAAGGCGGAGCGCGAGGCTGCTCAGGAGTTCTCTCGGATTTGACGACTGTATCGCAACCATGTAATTAAACCGTTCGTTACGTTACCAATTCTCCCACCTCCACTGGACCCCTGGGTTCTTCACTTCGGGGAATGGTCGTCGTCACGAGCCAGGAAGCTCCCGGACGTGCAGGCATAAACCCCGCCTCTGCAGGGCCTTCTCCGCTCGAGTCGGGTGACGTCACTGCTTTACATATATAAAAGCAGCAGCGTTTATATATGTAAAGCATTATATGTATAGATTTAACTTTAGCAACTTTGGGTTGTGTGTATGACTTAGTCAGCCTCAACGGGCGATGAATCTCCCAGCGGTAGATGAGAAATTTTGCCAGTGCAGTACAACCGCTAGCCTGGGGTCTTTAACGTGCATCACACAGTAGTGATTACACGACCGCACGCCGGTACAATGCTCATCCAGATCGAAACGGGCAGGGGTGGGGATAGACCGATCTCACTAAACGTTCGGCGGATGCGTAACGCCGCCATAACTTTAGTTCACAGGAGGCAGACGGCAGTGCACGAGAGGGCTCGGGCCGTCTCGTGCTCTACACGCGCAGAGCTCTAGCGAGGTTGTCACTCTTGCAGAAAGACTAAAGTTCCCTCTATGCATCGCGGCAGCGGTGGCGTTGTCAAACTCGCTGGTGAGATCGGTCTATTGAACCCAGGATCGCTGGATTCTGCAGCGCGAGCTTTCTCTCCACGTGCTGCGGAATGGTGTGCGCTAACCATCTCAATCACAGATCTTTTTTTTTCTTTTTTCTTTGCCAGACATAAATTTATTCACAAAATTAGACTTTCAGAAACACTTATAAAAAATTGCAAGCTGAATCACGACTGACGCAGACTGATTAACATGACCTTAATGTGACCAGTCCATCTAGGATTGGAAACCAATCAGGCCCAACTCCCAAAACCTTATACATTTCTCTAATCTGACTAATGTTATGAGTAAAATAGTGGCACACTGGTCGAGCATCTACATCAGCATGCCGCACTGCCATGCGGCTATTCCAGATACTGTGTAAGTCAATAGCCATAAGTGAATCATACCGTGCAGACTCGGTTGGGGCAACAGGCAGAAAACGTATCCCGAGTGCGCTTAAAGGAAGTTCCTTTTTCAGAGT
Source organism: Ixodes ricinus (assembly GCA_037355805.1). Taxonomy (NCBI): domain Eukaryota; kingdom Metazoa; phylum Arthropoda; class Arachnida; order Ixodida; family Ixodidae; genus Ixodes; species Ixodes ricinus. The sequence continues at coordinate 7,480 of JAZHYW010039659.1, read as the reverse complement.
TCCCTCCAGTACATCCCTGTAGAACAACGCGTCCCAACTATCTAAAAACACTTGCTCTACCGACTCGGGCCTTTTGCACAAGATCCAGTTCACAGTCCAGGAAACAAATATTCCGTTTTCGTCCAGCCATGTTTTAACCCGAAGTGTTCCGCTGTGAAGTTGGAAGAAAAGGGTTTTCATTGTGGCCGGGACCAACATACTCTTAACGCGACGAAGTAGATCCTGTCCTGAAGATGCGCTGGAAAAGCCATTTCTATTAGATTTCTTGTAAGTCGCTTTCGAGAGACAGTACTCAGATATTTCAAAGCGAAACGCGCGGTTCGAAATTTGTATGCACCGACAACTTCCTTCAAATAAGCACTCAGTGGTCTCGTAGCACCGTCACTGGATGAAACAATGAAATTGGGTAAGACGCCCGACAATTGAACCTGAAGAAGCAGTATGCAGAAAGGGATTTTCTTGATCTCGCAGGAAAAGAAAACGGTTAACAACTTGGCGTATAAAAAGGTCTGACAAAGAAAGACCATCATGCCGTACGCGTCGAAACAAATTCATTCGGCTGACGCGCTCCCAGTTGGACGCCCACACATATACAGCGAACACGCGAGGCAGCTTCTGAATGTGAAATCGAGAACAATGCAAGACCTGTAGAAGATACCACAGTTTAGCGACAAAACTTAAATTGCACACTGTACACTCGTGAAGAAGTAGCACAAATGTCTACTTCCACCTGCAAACTACTGAAGATGTCAATCTTCTGAGATATACGAAATAAGCTCAGCTATACGATGAGGGGGGAACAGTGTTTGACCAACAAAAAGTGAGCCTGTGCTGTAGGCATTACGCAATGCAAGCATGATGCTTTGCATTAGGTGTAATGCCACAGCGCAGACTTCATTTTTAGGTCTAAACGGATGTTCCGCTTCATCATTCGCTGAACTGATTTCGTAGATCCCAGAGATCGGCTCTTCAAGTGTAGTGCGGGTAAGTAGAGGCGCAGGCATTTCTTAGAGTGTAGCTCTCGCGAAGATAGACAAATGGCGGCTTGCACCGGGGGCCGCTTTCTCGCGCAGCTTATCAGTCTCTTCACTCCACCGACCCGCGCTGTCACGATAGCGTTCCAATGGTACGCCAAGATAACGGGTGGGAAGGGTTGACCAGGGCAACGTGAGCGAGAAATTTTGGCTTCGATGCCCATCGGCCGTGCCAAAAACCCGAACATTTATAGCCCAGTTCGCGGAACATCTGATCCGAAAACAAAATGTTTTTTTTTATTGTGATTCTGATGGCATTTTTAATGCTCTCTCTATCTGTGCAAAAAAAATAAGCAATGTCGTCCGCATACGCCATAATACGAACCTCGCGCGCATTTAAGGTAAAACCGCGAACATGTTCACTCTGAATGATACTCAAACCGTATGGTTCAATATACAATGCAAACAATAATGGCGAGAGCGGACAGCCTTGCCTAGCATAAGATTTTTCAGAAATGTGTTCACTGACTCGCTTATTAACTATAAGACTCGTTGTGCAATTATACGCCAACTCATGTTTACAAACAAACCGGAGCGCCCCTAGCAGACGCCGCCGGCGCCGCGCATGCGCGGATGGAGTGTGGGCACGAAGCTCGCCGTCGCCCATAAACAAACCATTGAAATGTGATGTTGTCGGCGTCGGTGGCCCTTTTTCGCGTTCGAATTGTTGATTCTACGTCTTTCTGGCAGTGCCTGACTACTTGAGCGGCCTCAGCGAAATTATCGAGGCTCGTTACACGGCAAAACTTTGCGTGAATAATGTGACATGCGGCGATTCATTCCGCGTGGACATCGCAGAATGTACGCTAAAGCCTGATTCGCATGATGAGATTTCGCTCGCAATTTTCAGTCGCGACGTCGCTCGGGCTGCAAAAGCGTGAACCGAAGCTGAGATGATAGACGTCGATACTGAAAATCGCAAGCAGAATCCTGATCAAGTAAATCAGGCATAACAAGTCGGTGATGGCCATTGGTAACAATGATCAACATCTCCTTGTATCTACTGTTTACATCGAGCCTGCTTACCAACCTTCAAACTTAAGTCTTTTGAGGCCTGCACTTACATCTTATCACAAGCACCGGGCCAACATTTGGTCTACGGGCCGGTGTCGTCTAAAAGAGCAGACGACAAGCAGAACCATTTGAAAAGCAAAACCATTTGAAGACGCACTGAACGTATTCCGCAGGTGGTCCGTACAACTTGACAGTTTTCCGGCGTTCATGTTGGAACAAAACAAATAAAACTAATGACCACAAGTATCCGTGAATTCAACCCAAACTGCTTCCCGCCCCAGCAATCGTGGTCCGACGGCGTCTGGTTTTCTATTTTCACGGCAGATATCCGCGCGCGTTCTACGACTAACCGAGCACATGCAAACTGATCTTCAAACCTTTCTCGACTCCTTCGGTACAGCCCCAGTCGCGGAATTTTGACGAGAAGGCAGGTTTTTGTCAGGTTCCTTTTAAAACAACGCAGGAATACACGTCTCATATGAGGACTTCCGCCCACAGCCCCAGGCCGTGAGGTGCGTCCGACGCGCCATCACCGCGCTGTTATACGTAACAGAGATGAGTTAGTGTATAATATGCCCTTTGAACACCTTCAAATATAATGGGTCCTATAACGATATGGTTCAAAATTTGGCTCAGAACGTCATGAGACACTCGGTCGAAGGCCTTTTCCAAGTCAACTTATAACATGGCGACTTTACGCAGCTCACCGTCACAACACTCCAAGATACTGCGCGCAACATGAATGTTGGTCAAAATAGTCCGACCTTGTATGCCGCATGTCTGATGAGGCCCGACAACACTCGTTATCACACGCTGCAAACGGCGAGTGAGGACTTACATTAATATTTTAGAGTCAACATTAGTAATGCTTATTGGACGGTAGGAGTTAACACTGCGAAGCTTAACGGGGTCGTCACATTTTGGGATTAACACTGTGTGTGTGCGTGAAAAGGAGGGGGGTGGGAGAAATTTGCTTTCATATGCATCGGTAAAAACTTCGAGTAACACGGATGAAATTTCATGTTTAAATGTTTTGTAAAAACCAGCAGCTAAGCCATCTGGGCTTGGCAACTTTCCGGGTTTTAAGTTATCTATCGCTCTTGTTACCTCTGACAAGCTGATTGGTTCTTCTAAAAAGTCCTTATCGGTTCCGTCAACCTTCGGCAGGAGAGGCAGAAAGTCGTCTTTAAATCCTGACAGTGGTGGGGCGCTACAACTAAACAACGTTTTATAGTGTTCAACAAACGCCTCTTCGGTATTAGTTTTATCGCTGGACAATACCCCAAGGTGTTCTATTTCGACTATATCATTGGCTCGGGCGTATTTCTTTTCCGCCGCCACCATTCTTTTCGTCGGCTGCTCTCCCACCAAGAAACGCTCTGAACGCGCCCGTATTGCCGGCCCTTTGTATCGGTCGCTATCGAGACTCTCGAGTTTGGCTTTCAAGTGGTTAATACCCTCAATGAAAACGCCAGGTGCTCGGTATTCTACCTGTAGCAGCTTGCCTAAGTTTTTTCGGTGCTCCGATTCTCGATTCTTCTCCTGATACTTGAGGAGACATGTCCTCTCATGTGCAGTTGATTGCACCTCCTGTTTAAATGTCTCCCAGCGCTCGCTTGCACTGCCTCATTTAAGTTGCATCCTTCAGAAGTTTCTCATTCATTTTCCATAATTCCCATGAGAAATTGGCCTCTTTTTTTACCTCATTGAAATGTTACAAGGCATTGATCGCTAAAAGCAGCGTAGTCTACAGAATAACCCCGACATAAATATACCAGATCCAATGAGATATACGCCCGGTCCAGTACGTGACTGACACCCTGAAAATGCGTGAAAGGCATACAGTTTGACCTAGGCACACAACACGTGACGTTTTGAAGAACAAAATCTTCAATGATGTTATTTAATTCTAGGGTACTGGCACCCCTATAGCGCGTTCGGTTGGACCTGTCTTCAGCTCGGCAGACAAAATTAAAGTCACCCAATATAATGCGAAAATGATCGGACAAACAATGTTAATAAACATTTTGAAAAAAAAAAAACGGCGCTCTTCAGCTTTATTAGGAGTATAAACACACCTGACGCGCCATTCATTTCCCATAACAGAAAAAACCGCACATGACAAACCTCCCAAACGGGCAAGTTTTGACGGTTTGCATGGCAGCACCTAGGGATTTTCTGAGGAACCGGCAGCAGCCAGCCGAGAAACCAACAGCATGACTCACGCAGATTTTATACCGCGCCAGAAAAGGGCGCACCATGTAGTCGATCTGGTCCTCGCTTTCGACTTTGGTTTCATTAATTGCGACAATGTCCAGGTCATGCTCGGTCAACAGCCGGTAGAGCTGCCGCTGCCGTCATCTGGCGGCAAGCCCGCGGACGTTCGACGTAGTTACGCGCAAGGCGTTTTCAAGGGAAACCATCGGAAGGCGAGTCTCAGACTTCATACGCTGGGCTCACCTCTCGCTCTACCTGGAAAGAGACGAGGAACGGCTGCGGCCAGCGCGTCGTCCCCTCTTGCTCGTCACTACCAACCAGGAACACTCGGTGTGATGGAGCGACTGGACGGTTTCCTGCTCCGGGTCGCTGAGCCGCCGCTTGATAGCCTCAGTCGCGAAGTCCATTGCTGTACCATCTCCGGCTTCCAGTGCGTCAGTCGTGTCTTTTGCAGCCGCTGTCGTCTCACTGGCGTTCTTCGCGTTAGGCTCATTTTCACCAACAGTGCCTTCTGCCGTCAATGCTTCGGCGAAGACCTGGCCTTCTGAAGGTCGCTAACAGCGCGCGTTGCTGCTCACCGGACGCCTGAGGGTCTTGCGAAGAAATCCTCGCGGTTGGAGCCGCCGCCGCCTCGGTCTCTTGCTCATCCATTACGAGGTTTCTGTCCTGGCAGTCGGTGGTCTTGCTGGCAGCAGCTCAGAGCGTACGACCGTACGCAATCCGAGGCCTCATGCCCGAAGGCTCGACACTCCTCGCACCTCAGCACTCTACAGTCACGCTATTTGTGCCCCGTGCGTCGACAGCGGAGGCACACCTGTGCGCGTCCGGGGACAACAACCAGACAACCAGCAGCGTGCCTCCGTAAAGGCGGAGCTGATGCAGTAGGGACTCCGGTGTTAAGGCTTCTCGGAGCACCATGCTTACGATGACGGTAGTGGAATCCAAGTCTGCCAGGCCCTCGATTCTCCACTTCTCGCGGTCGACACCCTTGACCTCTCCGTATGACTGTAAGGCCCGTCAAAGGGCGTCTGCAGATACGTCGAATGCCACCCAGTGGACATTTATCTTCAGTCCTCGTTTTTATGGATCAATGACCAGGCATTGTCGCCCATTCACCAGTATGGTGAAAGGACAACATTTAAGGTAAATATAAAATTTTTAAATTTATAAGTGTAAAAAATAAATCTAAAATTATAAAAAAATTAAAGGTACTACGTGTTTTTGACTTGTATCCACAGACATTAATCTAGAAATATAAAGATAGTATTTATTATAATAAATCATTCGTTCACTTATCTTCGCTGGATAAAAACTCCTCGTTGTACCATACGCGTACTCCAGAGTACTGAAGGGTGCCGCATCCCAGAACCAATTACGGATTTGAAATGCGCCAGTTACTATACCATCTACCAACAATGAATTCATTAAAAATAATATTCACATAAATAATATGTCAAAAACCAAATTAAACAATTGTATTTTAACAACAAATAATATTTTAAAAGTTCTGTACTGTTCATGACATCAAAAGCTCTATCATGTTCTCTATGTTTTTGGGTTTTTTTTTCTTGTTTTATGCAAGTGCCAAATAATCTGCCCAAGTCTGTATGGGAGGCACAGGCCTGTAAGTTAGGCAAGGAAGCTTTTTTTTCCGGTCTCCTTCTCGAAACTGGAGTCAATACAGATGAATTGATTTGAATTGGTCCCCTCTCGCAGAAGCTTCTCTTTGGCGGACGTGGTGTGCAGCTCCAGCAGCCGCCAAGAATTGGAATGCCAACGTTATGAAAAATCAGGCTCCACGTTGGGCGCCAGATGATGTGGGTCGTCATCCGATCGACGCCCGATCGGGTCCTTCTTCGCTGGCTCCCCAAGAAGCCACTCAACACAGTGCGTACATAAAATCCGTTTACTGTAACTCACGCCGCTCGTCGTCGCTCTGTCGTCGTCGTCGTTCCGCTCGTGGTTCCGCAGCACAAGAGAGAGAGCCCCGATTTGTCCCACGTTCGCTTTTCACACCTTGGCACCTTTGTGCCGAGTCCGTCCTGGGACGAACTGGCAAGCTCCGCTGTCAAGCCAGTTACGTGACGTCAATTAGCTTAGGGGTGTGGTGTAGCTGGATCTTCTTTTGCGCGAGGCCATCGGAGCTCCCCCGAGGTATGACACATCACGGAGGCATGGAAAGCATGAGACACATGGGCGTCAAAACTGTCCCATCCGACGTGCGAAATGTCGGAGCGACGCTCGGAGGCGAGGGTTGTCGTCGCACCGGAGCGCAGGACGGGGGAGCCCCGTCCGGTGCCGGACGGAGCGTCCGGCACCGGCGTGCAGCCAGCTTGCCAGATATTCGCCGTACTGCTGTCCGATCTTCGGAGGGCCGCAGCTAATAGCAGCACAGATTGCGTGAGCGTCATGCTGTCACGTGACCAGGGGTTTCCCCAGAATTCTAATCAAGGGGGTGTCCCAATGGCTCGGGGGGCGGGGGGGGGGGCGATGCGAGGCGAGGCTAGATAAAATATAAAACTGTTTCTTTTTTAGTCCACTAGCTAAATTACAGACGTCTATTAACCAAATGCTCATACCCGTAATGTATGTTTCCCTGAAAAGTGGTGTTTTCTACTTAATCTAAAAAAAAAAATTCTTTTTTTTTTTTAGATTCAAGGGAGTGTCCAGGAAAACTAGGGGGGGGTGTACACCCCCTAGAGAGGTCCGGGAAATCCCTGCACGTGACTTTCGGACCGATCGGGCGAGGAGGTGCTACGTGGCCCGGGGATGTGAATGTGGCGGTGCGCGGTGCGTCACGCGGCGCGAATCGTCCTTGTGAAGGAAATGGACGCCATTGAGTTTTCCCGCGCTCACAAAACGAGCTGCTGATTTCGGTCCCAGAAGGCCGGCCATAGCAGGCCGGCCTTCTGGGACCGATCGAGGCCGTCGAAACCGGAACATACTCTGTTTCACCTTATGGTGGACTGCAGCGGACGCTACGAGCCATTCCAATGTCGTATGAGTGTTACGTGAACTTCGGGAGACACGCGGCAATGCGCGCGGTACGTAGTCACGTGGTTTGTACGCAGTGCTCGCTTTGCTTCGACAGCTGCTGAGGTCCGCTGCGGTCCATCGTGATTAAGTGAGGTTGAGCAGAAGAGTAACCTCACGTAAAATCTTCAGACATGCACACTTTAATGGAATATATAATACAAATATTGAGTATGTATTAA